>PVJA010019907.1:0-37726 GCA_004027025.1 Myocastor coypus
TTAAGTTTGGGACCATAGACAGTACTTTGTAGAACTGTTGTTAGTGTCAGCCTTTGGGACGAGTCACGGCCATTGCTTGGCCATTTTGCTTCCTGTGAAAGCCTGAGAGAATGTTTTTCTCTGGGTGACTCTCCTTAGATGCACTATAGTTCATTCATCCCTTTACTCTGAGGTCCCATAATCTCCTTAACCAGAAAATTTGGGACCAGGATATAAGAGAACCTGTGCTGTAATATCCTATATCTTTATTTTCTGACTATGTGGAAATTGGAGTGTTGTGATAAAGGGACTTGAAATTTGAGTGAAGGGCCAACTGGTGTTTAAAGAAAAGGTAAAGCATAGGTGAGTGCCCAAAAGTCTCAAAATTTCTCAAGAAAGGTATAACTACTTAGGTGTCTTTGTTGGCTCTTATAAGCTCATTCAAACATGTGTGACTACACAGCTGTAGTCTACATGTGAATCCATATGCTAATGATACTGACCAATTGCACCACACCTCACTTCTCTGTACCCAACTCTGATTGTGGCTTTGGGAGATTCTTCTTCATGCAGCAATGAGCCAGAGGCTTCTGTGAAACCTCCCCTTGCCTCTTGCTGGCTTCCCTCTAGGGAAGGGTGTACAAGGCCCACACCCTCCACAGCACGACTTGGGTCAAGCAAGGAAGACCCCTGCCTTCTGCCAGCCTTGTTACCCTCACCCCACAACAGTGATGAGATTTCCTGAGATGCCATGCCCTGCAGGGTGGTGGCACACACTATCAGGGGCACCTGAGCTCCTGAGCCCCTGCAGCTCCCATGGATGCTGCATGGACATCCAGCTCTCTTTTGGTGAAGGAACCAAAGACCACTCTCAGCTGGAGTAGCCAAGGCCAGCTGCAGATCCTGCTCATGCTGGACGTCTTGTGTTGTAAAGGTTGCTTCCCCTGCTCTTGGGCTGTGCTAACGTGGTGCTTTCCTTTGCGTTGATGCTCAAAGTTTCTGCCTAAGATCAATCATAGGCCATGCACTCATTTCACTCTATCCTTATTAAGTGTATTACCAAACCCATTGTCCTTGAGTATTCTCCACATAAAATGTACCACCACAGGCTGAAGACCCATAGTTGTTGTTGTTGTTGTTATTATTTTGTACTGGGGATTGAACTCAGGACCTGGAGCTTGCCAGGCAGGCATCAATGCCGATGAGTCATCTCCCCAGGCTTCATCACTGTTTCATCTATTTGATTTTCCCTTTAATGCACATTTAATGAGCACTTTCTGTGTGTCAGGCATAACACCAAGCACAATGCCAGTCATGTACCGTCCCTCTCCTCATGGAGCTTATCACCTGGGTATAAAGCTACATCATTTCCATAGACAAATAGAACAACATACAATAACCAAACTGTGCTATGTGCCATAAATGATCCAAAGAGAATCCTATGACAGTGTGTAGTATGGCTCTACCTTAGAGAAGCAGGAGGTGGGACCTCCACTCAAGAGAGGAAGGGGACATTTATGAGGTGGCTGGAAAGATGACAAGTAGAAAGGGATGACTGAGGAAAAGCATCCCAGACAGGGAGCAGCACATAGGAGAGGTCTTGGGCTTGAAAGGGATGGAAGACAGCCATGGGCTAAGCCTTGGGGCGAGCAGTAATCCTTTTCTTCTGAATCCAGAAGTACTGGGGTTGTAACCCCAGCCATTCGCAAGCCAAAGTGCTCCACCAACAAGCTGTATCTGCAGCTTTTTTTTTAGGGCCAGCTCAGCCTGCCCTGGGGCTGGGGCTGGTGCAGCATGTGGTGCTAGGGATCGTCGCAATCCCTGCAGTTGCCTAAGCTTGCCTAAGCAGGCGCTTCAGACCACTGAGCTATCTTGCTAGCCTCCTCCAGCTCTTTGTACTTCTTTAGAAATACTTATTTTAATAATTATGTGTGTGGTCATGCTGGGTGTGGGGATGTGTGTTTATAGTCCCTGTTACACAGGAGGCTGAGGCAGAAGGATTTTAGGTTCCACATCACTGGGGAAAATTAGTCAAGACCCCGACTCCAAAACTAACTGAAAAGTTATGTGTGCAATCAAGTGATGTGTGTAGCACACAAATAAACAATTCCTCAGGCTAGAAATTCTTTATTTCAGAGTAGTAAAAAGCAGGCAGCCAAGTATTTCAGGGTAATGGGTTAAACTGCTGGTGAGAAGGAAATGTCGAGGCTGACAAGTTGAGAACCATGTCCCCAGGACACGTGGTGCTGTCCCCAGGACACGTGGTGCTGTCCCCAAAGACGGAGCCTGATCTGTTCCTCCCCAAAGCAGGCACTTTGGCAGGTTAAAGAAATGGGCATGGGCCGAGCTGCCCAGAGTGGAGCTGCCACCCCTGTGCAGGCTGCCTGGACCTACCCTTCCTGTTCTTTCTGCTGTTGTTTGAGACTGGGTCCTACTAGGTAGCCCGGGCTGATCTCAAACTCATGGAAATCTTCCTGCCTCAGCCACCTGAGGGCTAGGGTTACAGGTGTGCACTGCCTGGCCTAGCTCACCTCCCTGTTCCAGATAGCCAGCAAGTATCCCTGGGACCCATGTCACCTCACCCTGCCATGAGGTCCAGCTCCCCCTTTCCTGCCTCTTGGGGCTTCTACTCACTTGCTCACTCACTCAGCAATTTCTGCTAAGGCAACAAACACCTACTCATTACACCTGGCATGCAGCTGAGGCCTCAGCAGCAGCTGCCCTGAGCCACCAACCACCTGAGCCCAGCTTCTTCACCACCATCTCTGTTTCACAGGGCTTTGCTGTATCTCTATGAACATACTTTATTTGCTTTCATGTGCATTCAAAGAGTATCATGCCATCTAATCACTGGAGCTATATTTTTTCCATCATCCTATCTCTGATGCCTTTATTTTTGAGATTGAATTTTGCTAAGTCATTAACTTGCCCAGTCTGGGCTTAGCCTTGTGCTCCTCTGAATGGTCCAGCCTCGGCCTCCCTGGATGCATCTCTCCTCCTGGCTCTGGTGCCTTTTGAAGCTTCCCATTGTTTTATGTGCTCCACCTATGCTTTGCTCTGAGTTTTTTTGGGTTGTCCTGTGCTGTAGTGACTGTGCTGCCATCTGTCCCAAAGTGCCCCTGTGCCCAGCATAGGTTGCTGTCTGAGGTTGATGCTTTCTCACGTTGCTGCCCTGAGGGTCAAGCTCACACTCAGCACACAGGAGCAGAACCCTCCACCGTGCTCCCTGGATATGGACACAGAAGCGTCCCCAGCCTGGCTGGCCTGCATGGACCTCAGGAGCCCCTCTCCTTTCTAGAGGGTAGCATTACAGGAGCTGGGCATGACCACCTCTGAGCCCTGACCCATGCATGCCAATTGTACCTGTCGTATTCTTCCTCTCAGAGTGACCTTGTGCTTCTCTTTGCTACTTGAAGGCCCTGGGGACTAGTGCTGGGCATTTAGGGAACCTGTACCTGACCAACTGGTGCAGTGACCAGGGATGAGATGTTCACATATGTAGGCTGGCTCCAGCAGGAGCCCCCAAAGAGGTCACACTTGTCACAGCCCTCTCAAGGCATAGGTGACATGAGACCAGCCCTGGAGAGAAATCCTGCCCAGCAGGGTGTTGCTGGGTGTGCATGGCAGCCTCCAGAAAACTATCTGGGCACATATCTGTCCCCACTCTACACCTGTCCAGGCAGAATTATAGCAGACTGGGGCCCACAGTGCCCTGTGATCCTCCTGGCCCCACTTACCCAATCCTGTGCATAGGGGTGCCACTAAAAAGTGGGGAGAGGAGCCGGGAAGCAGATGTGGGCACCTGGCTATCCTTGGGCTGCCCAGAGCTGTTGGCCAGTCTAGTAAATAATAACACTGAGGTAAGAGGAAAAAAAAAAAGGGGGCATTTTTTCTTCTCCAAGGAAAGGACTTTAAATGTATAGCTGCTAATGGAATGTTTCCACTACCAGATCTGCCATCCTGCCAGAATACCAGTGTTGCTTATATTAGAGTACATTGGAAAATTTGTAAGACGAAAAGCAGCCAGGGAGTTAGTTAATATTTTCAATGGAAGTGTCATAGATTGGAGCACAATGGAGCTCTATTGGAGCGCTATGGCTCTGCCCAGATGGCAGAAGAAATTGAGATGAAAATACCTCTTTATTTAAAGGGAACACAGCTCAGTCTACTCAGCTTTATTTTTTTCTAGAGATAACATCTATATTCTCAGGACAAGGACCAGAATTTGACTTCCAGTACAACTATATCACCCATGGCAAGACTCCCCTTCCATGATACTATTCCAACATTTGCTAGAGATGTTAAAGAAGAGAACAAAAGGAAAGCTTGAATTCATGATAGCTTTCACATCCACAGCTGTTGCAGCCAGAGTAGCATTAAGCCAAGGTGTACAAGCTGTTCATTTTGTGCAGCAATGGCACAAGGACTCAAAACAATTATGGACTTATCAAGGACACATAGACTCAAAGTTGAATACTAAGATAAGTGGTTCAGAACAAGCTATTGTTATGTTGGGAAATCAAATCGTTAATCTTCAATGTCAACTTTGTTTAAAATGTGATTGGAGTACTTTTTCATCTTGTATAACTCCCATTTCATAGAACCAAACTCGATCTATCACAAAGCATTTCTAATGGCATTGGAAACCTTAAACCTTTTCATGTTATCTCATGGTTTAGTGGAAATGTAGTAGTGATTTGTGTATGTTGTTTCTGTACTATTTTGTATATCCTGCTTAGTTTGGCAATGAGGACAGATGCAGCAACAAGCTAGGGACCAAAGTCTATAGTCTTTGCCCTGATACCTCAAAAAATTGTCTTTCAGCATAAAAAGTAAAAATGGGGATGTGTAGAGGTAAGAAAATAACATCGTAAAGAAGCACAGAACAGTAAACAAAGCTTAGGGTGTGTTGTAATCTGTTACTTAGGGATTCCAGAAAACTAGGATTTAAGAAAGTGGGTAACAGCTTATTCTGATTGATGTCTCCACCCTTACTTCAGGTGTTGGTGATTATCTCCTCCCTTCCCTGTAGTCCTTTTATTTAACAATTGTGTGAAACTAGTGTTAAACAAATAGTGAAGGTCAACAGAAGTTATAGTCCTAAATAAAAAGGAGATGCTTCTGGCGCTCTGAGCTCACTTCAAGAGAGACAGATCTCAATGAGACCTCCAAAGCTACATTCATCAGATCTTCTTGTTTCTTTCAGCACCTAACCATAACATACAACAACTACTAACTGCAAGGCCCTGCCCTGCATACCCACATGGCCATACCTATTTCTCCCCTTTACTGTATGGCATGTGCTACTCTCTCTAGGAGACGGGCAGGTAAGGTCATGGGATCATTGACCTTTCCCTGCCAGTGGGCTCCCCCAAGGCCACTGCAGACAAGAAGCAGTCAGACTAAATGTCTCCTTAAAGCACAGCCCTTCAGAGCTGGGTGTGGTGGTGCACACCTATAATCCCAGCACTTGGGAGGCTGAGACAGGAAGATTGCTGTGAGTTCTAAGGTCAGCCTGAGTTACAAAGTGAGTTGAAGACCAACCTGAACAGCACAGAGAGATACTGTCTCAAAAACATAACAAACAAGTAAAAACCAACATGTTCCTTGGAGGAAGAAAATGTGATATTTATGCATAATGGAATACTAGTCTGCTATAAAGGACATATTCGAGGCATAGATGAGCCTTGAGACCATAATACTGAGAGAAAGAAATCAAACACGCAGATTTGCATATCACACAGTTTCTCCAACAGGAGATACCCAAACTACAAATAAATTAGAGAGTAAAATTAAACAGAAACAAACCAGGAACCAGGGAGACAGATCTTTCTAGAAAGGGTACAGGACCGACCAAAAGGTGAAGGAAGGGAGGCAGGAGGGGAGGGAAGCAATAAGCAAGGGCAGATTGTGGACCCCAGCACCCATGGTGGATTTCATCCTTCTGTGCTCCAGCCATGAATTCATAAAAACATTTATAAAGTAAATAATGTGGGGGCTCCATGCTTACCCTGGGGCCTGTGACAGGTTCAACCCTCAGAGCAAGGCTCTTTCCCAAGGCCTGATAGCTGTGTGACAATTGAAAGAGAATGACCTATCTGACCTGTCTGGCCTGTCCTTCCTGTCCCAGAGCACACACACATGGTCTGTTAGAGGAGCAGGGCCACATCCTCACCTAACACCAGGGCTGCTGAAAAGAGCTCCTCCCACCATGGGTCCTCTCCACTGGCGGTGCTACCTGGACTGTGTGTCCTCTGTAGCTCTGCCTGCATTGCTGCACCCAAAAGTCACACATCCAGGTTCGCCGGCTTCATTTGTCTTTCCACTTTCTGTAATTCTTTTCTCTCATCCATGTTGACTAGTTCTGGACCAGGATCTGAAACATTGCAGACAGAGTGTGGCTTTGGGCTCCAACGCCAGGTGCTTGTCTGTCTCGTCTGTACTGTACCTCACTGGGCCTGTATCCTCCCTGCCTTGGACTCTGACCCAGGCTTGCCACTCCAAGGATGACAGAGACACTATATAGCTGAATTCACCAGGCCAGGAGAGGAAAGGCACACTCAGAGTGCAAGGGTCCACCTCCTCCCTGTAGTGGCCTAGGGCCTGCACCCCAGTGCTGGGGTCCAGCATGGTGAAGCTGGCATGAAGTCCTTCATGGGGCCCTGGGCTGCCTCGGCTGCATCAGGCCAGCCACCCTGACCGCAACTATCCTGCTTCCCAGGCCAAGCTGAGAGCAGTGGGCCCCAGGGAGCCCTGCCACCTCACACAGGTGACCCTAGATCAGAGACCTAGTCTATGTTCCAGGAGCTCCTGACTGAGCCTGGTGGAGCCTGTCCTGCTTCCCTCCTCTTGGGATAGTCTGGTATGAGGTGGACTCCACGACGTGTGCCACTGTCCATCCCCTGTGAAAGCAGCCACTGTGGCTGGCAGCTTCCCTGTGAAAAGGAAGTAACCACTATCCCTCCCCAGCAGAGTGTCCATGCAGGGAAATCCCGGATGAAAGTCAAGAGCCAGCTGGTGCAGGGAGCTGGACCCGGGGCTGGTAAGCCACTGTTTCTGCTGAGGTGATTCTTGTGTTAGGGCCTTACGAGGCCACCCTCCTGCTCCTGCTCACTCAGTCCTGTCCTTTCTTCTCCAGTGCTTCCCATGTATTTCCCACCCCCCTGCTCTTGGCCATGGCCATAGCTCTGTCAGAGTTGATCTAGGGTATGCAGAGAGACCTGAGGGACTGGCTAGCCTCTCCAGAAGCCCTGTGCCAATGGATCGGGGACAGTGAAGAAAGGCCCCTCACAGCCTTACATAGCTGAAGCTAGGAAGCATCCTGGACCCTCTGTGCCCACCTGCAGACACCAGGAGAACCACCCTGGATGCCACCAGCATCCAGGACTGAGCTCAAGTCTGATCAGAGGGAAGTGGAGATCGAGACACTGCATATTCAAGGAATTTAAAAGTGATGTATATATATGAATATATTTTAAATCTATCCTGATTCCCCCATCCTATGAGGATGTTGGCCACCTTCTAAACAGATGGCTTTCACCCTTAGACACAGTGCTCACAGATGGGCTGTGCTCTGCCATGCTGCGTCTCTCCCATTGCCTCACCTAGGGTCTGTGCATCATGATTTCCTAGGATCCCTTCTGGCCCCCTTGATTCTTTTTTTTTTTTTTTTGCGGGACTGGGATTCATACTCACAACCTTGTACTTGCTAGGCAGGCACTTGTGCCATGGAGCTATCTCCCCAGCCCCTCTTCTTAATTTTTTAAAAAATGTATTTTATGAAAAAATAGAGCAAAATTCAATAATTGAATAGTAACAAAAGTTCTGACATGGTATATCATTATATTCAAGGTAAGCAGTTTCTCAGGGTATAAAACATAAACCAAGAAGATTCTTACAAAAAAAAAAAAAAGCCAAAAAGACAGATAATAAGCCAAATCTTTCTTTCAATGAACTAAGATAAAATACTATTCAAACTTTTTTTTTTTTTTTTTGTCTTTTTGAGATAGGGTCTCACTATGCAGTTCAGGCTGGCCTTGAGCTCACTTTTGTAATCCAGGCTAGTCTCAAACTCACACCTGTCATCCTGCCTCAGCCTCTCAAGTGCTGGGATTACAGGCATGTGCCACCATGTCCAGCTTTAAGATAAAATATTATAAATGAAACCAAGTAATTAATTATTTTTTAAAAATTATTTATTTATTTATTTCAAATTTAACAATAATTATATTACATATTTTCATCATTGGATCAGTTTAGATTAATAGATATCGGTACGTAAGATCGGTCAAGCAATTAAATATTAACACTTTCAATAAACATTACTTTTTTTTTTTTTTAACAGTTGACACACTGCATATTGTCCTCACAATAGTTGTACAGAGCACAGGGTATGGGCATGACACATCTTCCAATTGATATTGGTACGGAAAGAAAAAAAAATTAGAGTTCTTATATTAGGGAGACTATACGATATTTACACAGGTAGGTCTGATTTATTTCACTAATGAGTATATGTTCAATATACATCCATTTATATATGAAGTCTTCAAACTTACTCTTTATAGATGAGTAATATTCCATTGTATAAAAATACCACATTTTCTTCAACCATTCTTCAAATGACAGGCATTTTGGTTGTTTCCAAGATTTGGCTATTACAAATTGAGCTGCTATAAACATAAGGTGCACAGATATGGCTATGGTATGATGTTTTCAGTTCTTCTGGGAAAATTCCCAGTAGGGGCATAGCTGGATTGAATGGGATTTCCAGTTCTAGTTTTTTAAGGATCCTCCACAGTGCTTTCCATAATGGTTGCACCAATCTGCATTCTCACCAGCAGTGGAGAAGGGTTCCTCTTTCCCCACAGCCTCTCCAGAATTTGTTGCTGATTGATTTCTTTATGATAGCCATTCTTTCTGGGTTGAGATGGTATCTAAGTGTTGTTTTTATTTGCATTTCATGAATGGCTAGTGATGTGGAGCATTTCTTCATGTATTTATAGGCTTGCTGAATTTCTTTCTCTGAGAAGTGTGTGTTCATCTCAGATGCCCATTTCTGGATTGGGTCTTTGAATTTTGGAACCCTAATGGTTTTTAGTTCTTTGTAGATTCTAGATAGAAGACCTTCGTCTGAGTACTTATAAGTTAAAATCTTTTCAAAATTTGTGGGTTGTCTTTTCACTCTGTTGGTAATTTCCTTTAATGTGCAAAAACTTCTTAGCTGGAGGAGGTCCCATTTGTCGAGGCTTTCAAGTGTTAAACGTGCAGTTTGATTTCTGTCCATGAACTTTTTGCCTACTCTGATGTCTTCAAGATTTCCTCCCACTTTCTCTTCCAGGAGATTTAATGTTTCTCTTTTAATATTTAGATCTTTAATCCATTTTGACTTTAGTTTAGTGCATGGTGATAGACTAGGGTCAAGTTTTAGTTTTTGGCATTTAGAGAGCCAATTTTTCCAGCACCATTTGTTAAAGAGGCTGTCTTTCTTCCAGTAAGTGTGTTTGGCCCCTTTGTCAAAAATAAGGTGGCTGAGTGTGTATTTGCTTCTACATCTTCTAATCTATTCCACTGATCCTCAGGTCTATTCTTTTGCCAACACCATGCTGATTTTATTACTGTAGCTTTGTAGTATAACTTCAGGTCAGGAATTTTAATGCCTCCTGCCCTACTAATGAATTATTTTTGAATCTGATTTTTTTTTTTTTTTTTTTGGCTTTTTGAGATAGGGTCTCACTATGCAGTTCAGGCTGGCCTTGAGCTCACTTTTGTAGCCAAGGCTGGTCTCGAACTCGCATTGATCCTCCTGCCTCAGCCTCCCGAGTGCTGGGATTACAGGCATGTACCACCATGCCTGGCTGAATCTGAATTTTTTAAAGCAATTTGTAATATAGGAAAGTTTCTGAACTTCTCTATTTCCTATTTATTGCTTTTCTATTTTATTCTTGTCATCTTTTCTATTGTTTTCTCTTAGAAGATAAATCATGTGATATTTGAGCTTGCTTCTGACTTAATCACGTAACATTTTGTTCCCAAGTTATATCCATTTACCTACCAATGCCTCAAGATTATCTTTATTTATGGCAACATAGTACTCCATTGTGTTTAAACTTTATTTATTTATGTTATAGCCTGCCCAGCCTGCCCTGGGAGTGGGGCTGGCACAGCATGTGGTGCCAGGGATTGAACTGCAATCCCTACAGTTGCCTAAGCTTGCCTTTTTTTTTTTTTGCTGGAACAGGGTTCAAACTCATGACCTTGCACTTGCCAGGCAGGCACTTGTGCCACTGAGCTATCTCCCCAGCCTCCTAAGCTTGCCTTAGCAGGACCTTTAGACCTCTAAGCTATCTTGCCAGCCCTCCATTGTGTTTACATCACACTTTCCTTATCTATTCATCTGTTCATATATATATATATATATATATATATATATATATATATATGTCTTCAAGCTTTAGCTATTACAACTTGTGTTGCTATAAATGCATGTGTCACTACAATATGATGATTTTAACTCTTGGGAAGATTCCTAGAATCTTCACTGATTTCCATCGTGCTTGTCTAGTCTAGCGATGTACTACTATTCCTTTTCACCCACAGCCTCACCAACACTTGTTATTATTATCCTTGTTGGTGGCATCTGCTCTTTCCTAGTGAAATGGTATCTGGGGTAAGTTAACTGGCTTTCTCTGGTTAGCTGTCTTGCTGAAGCACCATATTAAAGCACTTCCTGATTGATTGGGTGTACAGAGTTCCCAGGATGCCTCAGTCACTTTCTTATCACTGGGACAAGTGACTTTATTTTACAAAAGCTATTTTAAACGCTGATGATTTTATTTTTTAATTTTTTTTCTTTTCACTGATGACTTTAAAAGAGGAGAGGTTTACAGCTGGGCATGGTGGTGCGTGCCTATAATCCCAGGCCTCAGGAGGCTGAGGCAGGTGGATCATTGCAAGTTCAAGATCAGCCTGGGCTACAAAGTGAACTCAAGGCCAGCCTGAACTGCATAGTGAGATCAAGCCTCAAAAAGAAAACTAAATAAATAAATAATAAAAAAGGAGAGGTTTCTTTTGGCTTGGTTTCTAGAGAATCCAGTCCATAGTCTGCCTACTCCGAGGCAGGAGGGACATGGTAAGGGTTTGGGGGTGGGAGACTGGTGCCTGAGAAGTAGAGGCAGGAGGGAAGAGCCAGGCTGAGAACATGCCCTGCAGGCCCTACCCTCCAGGCACCCACCTCCAAGCATGCGCAGCTTCTATCTGTGCTTACCACTGCGCTAATCTGCAGAGGGGAGCGTTCCCCATGGACCAGTCACCATCCCCACTCATGAGAACTTGAGTGCACATCTCAGACCTAGACTGGAACATGGATTTCTCTGCTGTTGATAATGTGATGAATAGTTTTGCCTATGTCTCCCTTTATTTTTCCCAAAACTTTACAATTTCACTAAAGAGCAACTTGTTCAATTTCAAAAGCAGGACTATAACTTTGAAAGGCACCAGCAAATTTATTTGCTCCTCAGCTTTGTTCCAACCACCCTGGGTAATGAATAGTATCATTGAAAAAATACCTAGTGCTCTATTACGAATAAAATGGTAGATGAAAGTTATCTTCATTTGGATTTCTGCTACTTATGGTGGACATAATAAATCCCCCACATACATTTGTGCCCCCTTGTGTATGAATTTGTGTTTTGCTGATTATTTTTGCATGACCTTTATATGTGAATATTAATCTGACCAAATACTTGCTGGAATTAACATACCTGTTTTAGGTTGAACTGTATTCCCCTAAAGGTATGTTGTGATTCTAATCCCAGTGACCTTGTTCAGAAGTGGGGCTTTTGCAGGTGTAATTAACTAAGATGAGGTCGTGTTGGAGGAAGTCAGAGCCCTAAGCCAGCCAGCATGGCCAGTGTCCTTAGAGGAGACAGAGAGAGAGAGAGAGATAGATAGATAGATAGAGAGAGAGAGAGAGAGAGAGAGAGAGAGAGAGAGAGAGAGAGAGAGAGAGAGAGACCCAGGAGAGGAAACAGCTGGGTGAAGAGAGAGGAGGCAGGAGCTGGAGAGGTGGAGGCGTAGCACCATGGATTGCAGGGACTGCTGGGAAACTGCAGCAGCTGTTTGGATCCTCCTTTGGAAGAGAGTGACCCTACAGCACCTCAATTGAAGACCCGTGCTCCAGAGCTGTGGCACAACATATCCTTGCCTTCCAACCACCTGGTTTTCCTCACTAACTAGCTTCATTTCCTGGGTGAATCCCTGTGCCCCTGAGCCTCAGTTTCTCCAGTCATGGAAGAAGTACTTTGCCCCTGCCCTGTCTTCCTCTCATAAAGTGGGGAGGTGCCCAGTAGCCGAGGAGAGTGGACACACTTCACCAAAATTGAGGCTATACGATTTCAGAAAATGAATCATTAGCACAATAAAAGATTGTGCACCAATTCTTCACTAGCTTCTAGGAGAGAAGACACAAAGATGAACCAAGGATCAGGTTTACTCTTTAGGGACCTTGGATAAAGCACATGAGTCAAGGAGACTGCAGGTTTCTGCAGAGTGTCCCAGGGACCTTTCTGAAATGAAGATTTCAGCTTGGCCAGAAGAGTAGAGTGGGTAAGGTCTGGGTGACCTGGGCTCAGGTTCCACCCTGCCACTTGCTGGCTGCCTGGGACCCATGTCTGGCTCTTACCTACCCCACTAGTTCTTTGTTTCCAGGTTTCTTGAGGGATGGGGGTCACAAAGAGGTTGATATCTGGGGACTGGCAGGAGGAAGAAGGCTGGCTGAGAAGAAAATGGCTCTCAGCAAAGGGGCTCTGCCCCTCAGAGCTCAGTCTGCAAGTTCAGGAACCAAAGGTCCTGCAGAGATGCAGAACACACTCCTGATTGATGGACAGTTCCCAGAGGGATCTAGGAAGAGTATGGACCCATGGGTGGGCTTGTGCAAATCGGGGTCCCTGTGCAGAGAGATGGTCAAAGGCTAGCACTTCCCTGCTCAAAGTTAGCCAGGACATCCTGCCCAGTGGTGACAAATCTTTTACAGCTTTCAGTGACAACCAATAGCCCACTGCAGTCTGCATGCCATAGATTGGCCACGAATGCTAGGCCCAGGATGAGACCCCAGTCCTACCTTATAACCTCCAGACAGTCACCTCTCTGAGTCATCCTACATGCCTGACCCTAACTTGTCTTGGCTCTAGCTGGAAATTTTGTTTTTCATCTGTTTAGAGATGCCCTGTAGGCCTATGGCTGGGAGCATCAAATCCCCTGCCACACACACCCCCACCTCCCTACCCCTCCACCCCACCCAGGAGGTAAAATGATGGCATTCTTTCTCCAGAGGAGGAAACTGGGGCTCAGAGAGAAGAAATATTCCCAAGAGAGCAGCACAACCAGCTTCTGAGCCTGCACAACACACAGAGCCTCTCCCTGTCCCTCAGCTCACACAGGCAGTTCAGACCCCAGCTCTGCAGTCTTGGCACTGGGACTTGGATGAGGCCTCAGTTCCTTGGTGCCCGGCCTTGCTCCTCTATCTCCGGGATGGTAGTAGTAAATCATCTCCACGGTGTTTTTTGAAAATTCAAGCATGTTCACAAGCCAAATGCCCAAGGCATACAGCTGTGCTTGTTTCTGTTTGGTCAAGGAGGATGAGGCTTCCAACTGGGGTCCATCTTTCCATGATGTCCCAGCCTGACTTTGAGAATGGGAAACAAGGGTTCTTCTGCTTATCCCCCATGTGGCTTTGGGGATAGCACTCCTGTACCTCAGTTTCCTGTATATGAATGAAGATGAGCTAGGGCCATGGTTCTGAACCTTTTGGGGTTTAATGAGTCTTTGAGAGCCTGCAGGAAACCATTAGCACTATGTGGACAGATTCTGCAGCTCAGCTACCTGCAGCCATCTGTGGCCCTCAGTCTGAGGACTCCAGGATCCACAGGCTCCCTGGGCAGGGAGGGGAAAGAGGGTGCTGCGGGCCAGCAGACAGCCTAAGCACCGTTTGCGGCCCTCCTGCTTGCTTCTTTCTTTCTTTCTTTCTTTCTTTCTTTCTTTCTTTCTTTCTTTCTTTCTTTCTTTCTTTCTTCCTTCCTTCCTTCCTTCCTTCCTTCCTTCCTCTCTCTCTCTTCCTTCCTTCCTTCCTTCCTTCTTTCTCTCTCTCTATCCTGATTTTTAAACTTGGTTCATCTGTGGAGATAGGAAAACGTCTGAATCCTGGGGCAGAGGGAACCTAGGCTGGACCTGCACCCCACACATCCACCCCATTTCTCCTTGAGGTTTTCTGGTTTCTCTCATTTCTCAGAAGAGGCCTCCCTTGTCGTGGGGGTGGAGGGGGAGAGCAGACTTACGAGAAAGCAGCGTAATCCAAGCCGGGGATGAGGCAGCTGGAGAAACCCCGGATGCTGTGGAAGGTTTCTCGCTCTATCTGCTGGGCTGGCAGTTGGCTGCCTGTGCGCTGGACCATCTCATCTACTGCTCAGTGGCAGTCAAGGGGATTTATGAGCCACCCCACAGGAGAGCAGTGCCAACCCGCCGCAGAAACAAAGGCGCACGGAAGCCAGGCCCATCTCTGAGGTGTCGCCCAGCAGAAAGGGTAATAGCGAGGTGCCCTGGGCATGGCACCCCCATCACAGGTTCCTTCCTAGGGTGTGAAGGGCTCACTGCACCCCCCATATATCCCACCTTCTGCCCATAAATGGTCCTGTCTCTTGGTAGACTACTTGCACCGTTTTTATTTGGGGTCATTCCCAAAGGCCATGTGTCAAGGAAACAGGACCGAGGGACACAATGGCAGCACAGTGACCAGCTGCCCAGGTCCTGGCTAATCACTAGAAACACCTGGAGGAACTTGGCGAAAGAAATCAGAAACAAAATCCCTGCGATTAGGGTTGCAGGCTTCTGGTGGTCCCAGCTAATCTCCTTCAGGTGGAGGGCCCGGTGGGGGGCCTGGGGTCCGGCTGGTGGCTGGAGAAGGGGCCAGCCCCTGTGTCTGCAGTGGCAGGTGTCTGCAAATGCCAGGGCCACCAAGAGGAGCAGAGGGTGGCGGGAACCCCATAAAAGAGATCAAGCTATTTAATAGCCTACCTCCTCCAGGGAGAGCTGGCCCTAGCCCCGTCTGCTTCCAAACCAAGCAGGCAGAGAGAACAGACAGAGGCTGAGGTTGAGTTGAACAAATCCCTTGGAGCCCAGCCTTTCAGACGAAACTAATGAATGCTGACAATTTTCACTGTTTGGAAATAGCAAGTAAAAATGGGCTCAAATTCAGGTCATGCATAGGTGGGGGAAAATAAAACTACAGAGTCACTTCACCCTGAAATAACCATGTCTAATATTTGGGGCTTGTCTCATAGTATTATGAGACACCCACACACCTTGGCACACCCACGTGTGTTTCTTTGCACGTCTGTGTCTTCACCGTGAGCTGTTCTCTCACACCCTCTGCAGCAGCTCTGTAGCCTTGTGCCAAGTAGAACCCTGGTTGGTTTGGCAGGTCCTGGGTTGGGGGGCTTCTCTGAGTTTTCCACATTCCCCTTCATGATTCCTCCTTTGGTCCACTTTTTTTTCTTTTTCTTTCTTTTTTTTTTTTTTGGCTTCTGTATTTAGGAAAGGGTCTATAGGGTCTACACAGTCCATAGGGTCTCACTATTACACAGATAGGTCTCACTATTATACGGATCAGACTAGTAGCGATCCTCCTGCTTTCAGTCTTCCAAAGTGCTGGTGCATACCGCCAGGCCCCGTCTCCATTGCTATCTCAGCACACCCTGTAAGCAAGGCCTACAGGGCAGGCCCAGGGATTGGACCCCAGCGCTGCGCTCTGCCTAAGCAGGCACTTTAGTCCACTGAGCTAAGCAGGCTGGCCCCTTTGGTCCACTTTTAATCTTTTGTTTCTGATTTTCAGGTAGGGGTTTCATGCATCATCTGGCCTTGAGCTCACTGTGTAACCCAGGCTGGCCTCACACTAGTAGCAGCATCCTGCCGGAGCTCCTGAGGACTGAAATCACAGACGTCCGCTATCACTGCGGGCTTCACTTTTAATCTTGCAAATGTCATGAGCTGCCACCTGGGGCACGAGTTCAGAAAAACACAATAAGGACAAGTGGTCCGGTGAGAAAGTGGTGAGCACAGGTATACTGACACATCATCAGTCCAGGGCATGCCGTGGCCCCTGTTGACAGCTCCATGTCCATGAGTTCAACCAACAGTGGGCCCAAAATCTATGGGACAAATCTACACTGGAAACACAGACTTTTGTTCTGGTCTTCACTCCCTAAACAACACAATGTGACAACTATTTGTACTGCATCATCTAGAGATGATTTAAAGTACATGGGAGGGGGGTCTGTAGGTGACATGCAAATACCACAATATTTTACACTAGGGCCTTGAAATTCCTTATAGTTTGGTGTCCACAAGGGGTCCTGGACCCAGCACCCTAGGCATCCGGGGAGGTGGAGTGGGGTGCAATGAGGACAGATGAGGTCACTGTTGCTCACCCCACTGTGCACCCACCAGAAATCTGAGTCATTGAGAGGACAAATTTCACTCACCACTCCAGTGTGGGGAAGTGCCTGAGGCTGGCCCTGAGCCCAGGGCACACTCAGCGGTAGCTGGAGACAGCTGCCTCAGCCCTGGGTGGCCCTGCAGGAGGATGTCCGCGCCATTGTCTCTTTTCATGTTTTTTTTTTTTCTTTACAAAATGAAGTTTTCTTTTCTGAACAAGACAGGATTAAGACCAGCTCTTGTCTTTTTAAGTTTTGGTTTTGAAAGGACTCAGCCTACCCAGGCAGAGAGGAGGCAAGAAGCAAAGCTGCCCAGCTGAGGAGTACCACCTATCACAGGAAGGACACAGCCTGTGAAGACAGCACTGCAGGCCTACGGTAGGCACAGCCTTTGTGAAACCCCTGTTTACTCATTTGGCTGTTTCTGAGACAGTCTTGTTACATAGATTAGGTTGGTTTTAAATTCACTATGGGATCCAGGCTGGCTTCAAACTCATGGTGATCCTCCTGCCCCTGCCCTGTAAGCACTGGACCCACAGGCATGGGCCACCATGTCTGACTAGTGACTGTTGAACAAAAGGCCTTCTGTTCTTACTCTCCCTGGGCCCTGAAGATTGTACAGCTAATCTTGTTCTGGGCTTTGCACACTTCTTTTTCTTCTTCTGGCCCTGCATATCTCTACTTCCCTGTTAGCATTGTCTTAAGTGGCATCTGGAATAGTCTGTTTCACCGAGTCACAATAGTACCAAGAAGTTAGCTTAGACCCCCAGTGGGACAGTGGCACGTTCGGTCTCATGTAAACTCTGGCGGCAGAGCATGACCCAATACCTGAATTTGCAGGTGAGCTCCAGATCAAGGGCTAACAGAGACTGCTTGGGACATGGGCAGGCTGCCTTTCCCAGCTGGCTTCCCAGGAGCCAGTTAGCAGGTGCCTTGGGGTCTCAGCCTGCAGAGGCTGCTCCTCTGCCTGCGGGACTTGCAAGCTGGGCTGAGGGCTCTGTCCCTTGCCTCGGCTTCGGAGCGTCCTCTATTCAGCAGCAGTTTCTCCAGTGACTGAGGGTAAGCTATGGTCCTCATGGTCCTAGCTGCTCCTGCCTGGCACTGGGAAGCACACTGCAAAGGGCAGAGCCCCCTCAGGGATCGCCCCCCACTCTCCCTGACAGCTTTACCCACAGTCCAGGGTGGGTGCAGCCGGCCTTGGGTCTTCTTTGGGGATAAAGAGTAAGACCTGCACCTGGTGATATCCTCAGTGGGGAAGACAGAGATAGCAGCCTGTCACCACTGGGGGAGGGGAACAGAACCCCTGGGGTCCACAGATGGGGGAGCACCAGGAGTAGTGCTCACCACTGTTCCCTGGCTCTGGTTTTGTGACAGAACCCCCTCAGCCTGGGATACGAGGGACTTTAGCAATGACTCCAGCCCAATCTTCTCATAGAGGCCTGTGTTATTGAGCAGAGACCCTGGACCATGTCCACAGAGCCAGAATCCCAGGCCCCAACAGCTGCTCCAGCCTGCCATGGCAGTGCCCACAGTGTCCCTGCAGCTCCCCAACCATATGCTGTCAGCACCCCATCTACCCTATGTCACACTCACGCATACACATCTCACATCCATGCACACACACACACACACACACACACACACACCTACACACATGTGCACACATGCATGACACTGACCTGGGTGTGCACCCTCTCATTCTATACATACACATACACATATGTACACTGACCCAGAGCACACATCCCCTACACACACTCACACACGTCACTGCAAACAAACACGTATCCTCTCCAAGCAGACCCAAATCTACTCCCCACATCTATTCATGCGAACATGAACAAACGGGCAGGCGCACACCTATCCATGTAGTACCCACTCAGATCAAGCCCATATAAAGGGCCATAGGCAACCAGTGTATAAAATCCTCATGAGAATTAGATGTAATTTCAAGGCAGCTGGGCTCTAGGTGCAAATCCTTACTTCGTCACCTAACAGCTGGGTCACGTCAGCCAGGCCTTCTTAGCCCATGGAAATGTGGGCTTTCTTTTCAAATTTGCAATTACTACATTTCACCAAAAATCTATGTGATGTTTCCTGCTCAGAGGGTGAAATGATGGCATTTACACTGAGCCCTGCTCTTTCCACAGGAATGGAGGACTCAGGAGGCCCTGGAGAGAGTGCTCACCCCTGTCAGGGATGGAGGCGATGTCCCTGCTTCTCCCCCCACCCCCGCGACCCCCTGTGCAGGCCTGCTGGGTGATTTCACCCTTCCTCGACCCAAGAACAGTCACTGCATTGTCTCATCCTCGGCCCAATCTGACTCCCTTTACATTTTTACCGCTAAATTGAATCTACTGCCAGTAATCTAATTTACATTTGAAGGCATACACAATGCCAACACGACCCAATGCCAATAAAACTTCTAGTAAAATCCATAAATGGCTCAGTGCTTGTGTTTATGGAAATCTTAGCCTGCTCCTGCCCCAAGAACACTGCAGCTCCGAGCCTTAAATCATTCCCACATGACGATGAGATGTGTGGGGTGCCCCTGGCAGTGGGGGACCAGGCCTTTCTTAAGGCCTGCAGGGGAGACCCCAAGGCTCTGCCCCATCCAACTCAAGGGGTTATGATGGGGAGGGGTGAGATGGGCCAGGAGTCAGGTGCACACACCTGTCACCCGGAGCCCCATCAGCCTGTCTGGCCAGAGAGCAGAGGCTCCGGGAAGCATCAATCATCTCAGGTTCTGGACAACAGTGGAGAGAAAATTGCTCTACCTTAGGGCTTCACCAGGCTGTGGTGTCCCGGTCTCACCTGCTGAGCACCTTAAAGCGCACCCTGTCATGAAAGCATGGCATCTCGACAGAGTCAGTGGGAAGGAACGGCTGCAGGAGGATCTGTTTTAAATGAGTTGAGAAATGATGAGATAAAAACGAAAGAAAGCAAACAACTCTTAAAGATTTAGACTGCCAGGGTCCCTTCCAAGAACTCTGCATATCCAGTTGGCTTTCAGTATCTGAGGTTCTGCATCCTTGGATTCAACTGCATCAGAAATATTTGGGAGAAAATTGCACTCTACTGAACACAGACGAATCTTTTCTCCTTGTTTAAGCAATATAGCATAACAGCTCTTCACAGAGCATTTCCACAGATTAGGCCTCATAAGTCATCCGGAGAAGCGTTTTAAGTAGATGGGAGAATGTGTGTACGAAATGCAGACAAACCATCTTACATGAGGCACTTGAGTGTCAGCAGCTGCTGGTGTCCTTGGCCATCCCAAAACCTGTGCCCCTGAATCCTGTAGAACCACTGCGTTAGCCTGGGCGATGGTTGATACCCTGCATCAGCTTCTGAAGTTTAGAGGCGTGGAGATGGTGTGGGCGCTACACCTGCCCTGAGGGCATAGCCTGCTATAACAGAAGGGAGGATGGGAAGCTCACTCTTCCCTATTTTTGCTCTTTCTGCCTTTGCTGTCTCCTTCCACCTGGAACTTCTGCCCCTGGGCTATTGCCACCCTGCCTGGAGCCAGTTGGTCATGGGCTGAAACCATCACAAACTGCAGATGGGTCTGTGCCCGACCATCGTGGTGGTGAACCAGCATGGCAAGGAGACCCAACACCGACGACATGCTGCTCCTGCACTAACTTCTGTGTTCTCCCTGCACCAGCCCCGAGCTGCTTCTTTTGGTTTTTGAGTGCACCAAGCCTTCCCCAGTAAGCGCCTGTCAGGACACCGTGACACTCATGCAAACTCTTCCCTCAAGCCAGCCCAGTGAAATCTTGTCTCCCCACCTTCTGCCCAGGGGCTCTTGCATCTCCTCAGCAGTCCTCCTGCACCAAGCAATCAAAGTTTCCTTTCCTTCTCTTCCCACTTCCCTTTTGCACCAGAGGAAGTAACCTTACAATTGTAAGCTAAATAAAACTTTCTTTCCTGAATTTGGGGTGTTGAGTATTTTCAAGGAGAAGAGTACTAAGACACCTTGTGAGTCCTCATTCAGCCCTGCAATTAGGACTGCCCAGGACCACCACATAACAAGTGATGACCGCGAGCTGCAGAAGCGTCCCCTCACTCCTTGAGCTCCCTTATGTAGCTCCAGTGGCCTCAAACTCACACTGATCCCCCTGCCTCAACCTCCTGACGAATATAGACATGTGCCACCATGCCTGGCTTGCTCCCCCGTTTGCTTCCAGAATGCACACGCATGGCCCCCACAATGCCCCATTTCTCATTTCTGTGATAGAGTAGCTGCTTCATTTCACTGAAAAGACACCTCTGTGTGCTAGTCTACATCCGGGCTGAGTCCTTCACATAGATTATCACGGAGTCCCCGACAGCAAGTGGTAGGTGCTTTGGAGAACTGTGAGCCCTGTTTTTCATTTTTCCAGGGCCCCAGGTAGAGGAGCAAGTTAATCATGCTCACCAGTTGACAGTTCAAAGTTCACACATTCAGCTCATTCTGGAGGGACAGACTGATCAGAGCCACCCTCTCCCCTTCACTCTGGCTCTGCCACTGGGTAACACTGGCACTTCATGTAACAGCGTATTAATTTGTTTTGTGCATGGCACTGGCTGCATATGGACACGACTGTGCTATAGCCATCAGCCTGATGCATTGATGCTGTCTGTGTTGTTGTGTGTCTGTCTGCACCTCCTTTGGCATTCCTCGTGTCCAAAGCCAGGGTGACTTATATTTTTGCCCACCAGGGATGGTCAGAGAAGTTGCCTTCGATGCCCCCTTTGCCAAATCAGTGATGTGATGAGTGTCTGGGTATGAACTTCTCTGGAGCTCCCCATCAGGGGAAAATAGCCCGAGGCCCACCATAGGGACCCTGACTCCCACACCTGCCCTAGCAGCTGGCATGGAGCTCAGTCCTGTCTTCTAATTCTCACTAATCTGACCGACTGGAAGGGACCTTGCCTTAGCCATTCAATACATGGTTATCCAATTACTAATAGGAACATTGCCTTCAAAATTTCTTTGGCTGTGAATTACTGCCTTGGATTCTTTTTTTTTTTTTTTTTTTTTTTTTTGTAGTACCAGGGATTGAACTCAGGACAGGACCTCGTACTTGCCAGGCAAGCACTTATTCCACTGAGTTATCTCCCTGGCCCTGCCTTGGATTCTTTATCTGCACACTTAAGACCTTACAGATTCCCTTATAGATTTACCCCATTCATTGTATGTTCCAGAATATTTTCTTTTTAAAATGTTTGACATTTAAAAACTTTAGGCACGCTCAGTTGGTCAGTTTCTTAGCCATACAGGGCTCCAGCCTAGGAAGTCCCTCCTCATTCCAGGTCACCAAGATGTTCTCCAATAATTCCCAGTGTTACGCCTTGTCATTCATGCTTAGATTTCTCACGTGAGTTCAGCTTTGCTAACACCCCTCATCCTGAGCTCACCTTATTCTGCATGTACTGCCTGGGCTCTCCCGGCGCCATCTCCTAAGAGCTCTCTGTTCTCATCACACTGTGGAGCCCTCATCCTCAGCTGCTGGGCTCCGAGTACGAATGTGTCCCTCTCTGGGCTTCTCCTGGCCTTGCTAGGGTGGGTGCCGGGTATGGGATGACACTGCAGTCTGTGGACACCTGACAGTGAATGATGACCTCTCTGCACTTCCTTTTCTTAGTCAACTTTGTTACCACAAAGAGCCTTTGTTTCTCAAAGTGTGCCTTAAAGTAAATTCATTGATTTCTTCAAAACCCCAGCTGAAATTTAGATTGCAATAGAGTTGAATGTGTAGATTCATTTGCAAAGAGCTAATGTCCTTTAAAAAGTGTTTTAATGATTTTTTTTTTTTTTATAGTGGTCACATACTTTTACTTTACTTCTTAAACTCTATTTATTCATTGTTGTTTGGCTTTGTTTTTGAGATGATATCTTGCTCTGTAGACAAGGCTAGCTTTGAACCTACTGTACTGTCCAGGCAGACCTCAAACTCATGATCCTCCCGCCTCAGCCTCCCAGGTGCTGGCACCACTGGCATGCGCCACCACTCCACTTTATGTACTCTTTCTTAGGCTTCCAAAGGCTTGGTGGATATTTCTTTGATTCTAAAATGTATGAGCTTTAGCTTCCCATAGTACTTACTATTATTCTTTTTTATTATTTCTTTTCATTATTTTTAAAATATATATTATGGCTGGCTCAGCCTACCCTGGGGGTGGGGCTGCCACAGCATGTGGTGCTGGGGATTGTCCCTTCGGTTGCCTAAGCAGGTGTTTTAGACCTCTGAGCCATCTCTCCGGCCCCTATTATTCTTTTTTAAATGAAGGTAAACCCATATTTATTTACAAGCACTGTTCAAACATTACACAAAACACATTCAAGTAGGAAAGCAGTAATTTTTTTTTTTTTAATGGGTCTTTAATATGAAGATTTGCTTGCTAGATTTTCTTTGTTTTCTCATCACTTTGACACAGCTGTAGTCCTGTTCTCAGCTGTTCTTCACTGGGTCAGTTTTTATTGAACACTCTTCTCATGTGGAATCCCAAAGAGGTATCAGAGAAAGCAGTAATTCTACCACAAGTCTTTGCACGGCGACCCTCATTTAACAATCTATGGGTGCTAAGGAGCCCAAAATTGGATCACTTTATCTGAGTCTTTTGGTTTCCATTCAGCCACTTTAAAGCAGCTGTGACACCAGGCAGGTCACTCCTGACACCGCACCTCCCTGTTGGATGGACACAGTTTTCCACCCAGTCGCTACAGTGGGCCAACCCACCAGGTGTTAAGTACAATAGCCAGAGCTGCCGCCACAACACCCAAGACTCTTTTTTAAATCTAGGAGGGGAAATGGGCAAGCTTTTTGAAAAATAAAAGAAGCCCTTAGTTATATTACTAAAACTGAGTTTGAAAGCAGACAACTTCTTGTAGATACCAAAGGTAAAAAGTCCCTGCCTTCCTCAAAGCTGCTCTGCAGCCCCGCAAGCTCACCACTGGCCAAGACTCGGCACACATGTGGCGGCCACAGCCTGGCTCCTGTGTTGTGGGTGGTGGCCCTCACTGGCTTCTTCCTGTCATCCAGGAAGCCCATCGTTCCTTCTCTCCAACTGTGTAGCTCCCTTCACTCAAGAGCTCACCAGGCACAATGGTGCCAGACACCTGCCATCCAGCACTGTGGGAGGCTGAGGCAGGAAGACCACGAGTTGGAGCCTAGTCTGGGCAACTAAGTGGTTTAGTGAGACCCTGCCTCACAATAAAGTTAGAAATTAAAATAAAAAAGATTTTAAAGGACTGGAGTTGTAGCTCAGTATAAAGATCCAGGCTTCAATCCCTAGAACTGAAAAAATGCTTGCTAAATATTTACTAAATAACTACTACAGGGCCAGCCAGGTAGCAGGGACCAGAGCTTGATCCCCAGCACCACAAGCAGTGCTGGTCCTGCCCCTAGGGTGCGCTGAGAAGGCAACTGAGATTGGGTGTGCTGGCACGTGCCTGTAATCCCAGCGTTGGGAGGCTGAGGTCAGCAGGCTCACTACGAGTCTGATCTGTGTAGTGAGACCCTATAGATCCTATACTAAATACATTAAAATAATTACTACAGACCATGCTTCACAGTTACAATAAAGCACACAGCGCACCACAGTCCATCCTCATAGCCAAGAATTCTCAATTTCTTCCCCACAAAATTGAACATAGGTATGTTCATATTTAAGCTGATCTCCAAACATGCATGGGATTCCTGGGTGTGTCAGATGCATCCTCCCTTCCTGTGTGAAGGGCCCAGCAAAAGCGCGGAAAAGGATGGCCCTGGCCTCCGTGAAAGCTGTTATCTTGATCTCAATCCAGCCCCAAGGCTGTGACCCCCAGGACTGCACTGCTCTTTCTGACATCACAGGGGCACTGCTGTACCACAGAAGGGCAGGGGAGCCTGGTCACCATCTTCAGTGTCTCTGTCCTTAGGCCCAGGAAGCATTTGACGAACATGGAAATTGAGGCGTGTGAGGATCCTGGTAAGAGGACAAAGCAGACGGACTCAGCTCACCTCCTCCCACACTCAGGAAGGAAAAAAACAACTGCCACCTGACCCATGGCTCCATCCAGGAGCCTGCAGGGAAGGCGCATTCTCGGGTCTCAGGTGCATTTTGCCAAGGCCTAGATGCACATTTCCACTTGCAAAGGTGTGCCTGAGATGTGGAGCCCCAAGACCCACGTGGCGAATGTGTCTGGTTCATCTGCAGACCATGCACTAAAATTTGAGATGCAGAGGTCCAGCAGCCCCACGCTCCCTGTGTCACTCGAACATGGCATCTAAATCCTCCTGCTCTCCACTGCCTCATCTATAAAATGGGGAGAATGCTAGGAATCGGCATCCTGGGAAGGGCGAGTGGTGGCCGCCACTGAGGTATGAAGGTTCCTGCCTGCTGCTGGGGAGCGCACTCCTGCGCCTTCCTGGTCACACGGTGCAGCTGCAGCTAGGAGCTTGCTCTAATCCCACCACTCACTGGTCTCCTTACTGAAGTTCTGTGTATGCGCCCGTGCTGTGGCACACGACTGGCAACACCATGTGGGCAGGGGCTGCCAAGAACAGCCAGGGGCCCTCCCCGGAAGGCCACACCTCGCTCTTTCCCAGGGCCCATGCTCTTCAGTGGCTAAGGTATGAATCAGGTACTTATTGAGCAGCTACTCCACGCCAAGCACCACTCTAGGTACCAGGCAACCTGCCCCAAAGAGCAGGTTGACATCCCAGCCTGTGAGCTCACTTGCTGCGCAGCCTCAACACAGGCAGGAAGAAGCTGAGGTGAAAGCTATGAAATAACTCAGTGCTACTTTTCCTTTCTGATTTAGATGTCTACAAAGCCTTACCATCCTTTTCAAGGCTTTCCCACTACTTTACTAACTGTTGCCAGGTTTACAGAGTGGGCGTGGTCCTGGGCCTAGTTTCCTCCACATTGTCAGGAGCCTGTCCACCTGACTGGCAGTAGGAGCCTATGATCCTCCCCCACCTCCTCCTGCACTGCGAGGCAGCTCAGGAAGGAGGCACAGATGCAACTCTGGCCAATCAGAAGGAGGCTTGGGGCCTGGCGGGATGGCTCAGTGATCTAAGGCACCTGCTTGGGAAAGCTTGGGCGGCTTCAGCGACTGCGGTTCGATCCCTGGCACCACATGCTGCGCCGGCCCTGCCCTGGGGGCGGGCTGAGCCAGCCATAGAAATGAGTGAATAAACAAATAAAGGTTCTGAAACAAGAAAAAAATAAATAAATAAATAAAATAAAATAAAAATAAATTCAAAAAAAAAAAAAAAAAAAAAAAAAAAAAAAAAAAAAAAAAAAAAAAAAAAAAAAAAAAAAAAAAAAAAAAGAAGAAGGCGGCATGGGAGCTAGGTCTAAGTGCCTGCCTGACAAGTGCAAGGACCCAGGTTCTGTCCCTGATATTGTTTACCATGCTAGCCTCAGAACCCCAGTCATACTGTGCTGGCCACAGAAACAGGGTATGGTGGCTCATGCCTGTAATTCCAGTGCTGGGGAGGCTGAGACAGGAGGATCACTATGTGTCTGACCTGCACAGGGAGACCCTGAAATACATACATACATACATACATACATACATATGGCACGGGTGAAAGTCTGGCCAATCAGAGCTTCACCTTCTTAAGACCATGAAATTGGTTGATGCCAGTGGGCATGTAGCTCAGCTAGGCCAGTCAGGCCTTTGCTGCCCTTCCAGGAAGGAGGCTTTTCTTTTTCTCCCTGGACTCCAAGGCAGGCTGGGAGTAGGGCAATTATCTGCCCCCAGAAGGGTCACACAGGAGAGAGGGAAACTGGGTCCAGAGGGAAGGGAGACCCTGGCCTTTTTGCCTTTGCACTTCAGACAGCCCTGCTTGGGTTTCTGTCCTTTCCCAGGGAGCACCACAGCTTTCCTCCGCGGTCACAGCTTCCAGGGCACAGTCCACTCTGGCTCCAGAGTGCCCACAAGTGTCTTGGCTGGTAACACCACTCTACAAGCTGCCTCCCCTCCCAGTCTTGCTGTCCTGCCCCCTGTGAGTACCCAGCCACTTCTCAGACCCACAGCCGGCAGGGGACTCCTTATTTCCAGGGTGCTTTCAAGTGAACCCAGGGTCAGGTCGCTCCTCCCAGGGTTACCGCAAGTGTGGAGGGGAGGGTGCCTGGCCCAGGGCTGGCTCAGGAGGCCCTCATTCTGATTCCTCTGAGTTTGAAGCCTATGGCTCATTTTTTATCTTAAATGACAAAGTGGGAAGCCAAATGTCTTTTTCCAACCTTCCTGCAAGGCCATGGTGCACAGGCAATATTTATTATAAGTTCTGCCAACACAAAAAATAAACAGCACATGATTTACAAATAGTAAAAATACTCTAGGTTGTGAATACCACATAAGCAGTCAGTTCTTATGGAGTGTTTGTGTTGATTTTTCTTCTGTCTTGTTTTTTGAGTTCTCACTCCATCACCCAGGCTGGCCTTGAACCCCTGGACTCCAGTAATTCTCCTGACTCAGCCTCCCAAGTCCCTGGGAATCCAGGAGTCCACTGCGCTGCCTGGCCTGCTCTTCATTCACTGTTGTTGTGGAGCTCTCACATTCTAAGTCCACCTCTGGCTGCAGTGTGAAGATGAGGCCGTGTTCAGGAGCGGCATCGACAGTTCTCATTTGTTTTACTCCTTACTCATCCTTAATGACTGAGACAAAGTGGAATCAATGGCAACACCAGTGTACTAATGGTTAGAGAACTCCTGTTTTCCTTTAGATACCAGTCTTCAAATCCTAGGAGACTGTGTACCCCACATGCGGGCCATTGTGACACAGTTTGTCCCCATCAGTTTCCTGAGCTTGCACCTTCAGCATAGCAACATGAATTCAGTGTGTGTCAGTGTGCTGTGTTTTTTGATTTCCATGGCATAAACACCGCCAGCTTTGTGGCTTGACCACAGCAGCGGGTGCACCTGCTAGAGCCCCCTTACCATGGTATTTCTACCCCTAGATGTGAGAGGCATAAATAACTAAAAAGCAGAGATAGTGTTAACATAACTAGGAAGTGGTGAGTTTTGAGTATTTCTTTCCTGTGGCTCTTTTGCCAGTCAATTTTAAAACAACTTTAGGTTCACAGGACAATTGAGCAGAAGCCGCTGAGAGTGTGCCAATGTCCCTGTTCTCCCTGTGGATGAGCTCAGCCAGTGCCACACGGGCTGGTACCACTGCTCCAAGCAGTGCTCTGTGTGGGCAGTGTTATGCCCAAGACTGAGGTTCACGGGTGGTAGTCTCAGTCCTTGACTTTTGTGTTGTGGTGCTGGGGAATGAACCCTAGCTGACTAAGCTGTACCAGATATAGGTGGATGGATAGATAGATGATAGATAGATAGATAGATAGATAGATAGATAGATATAGTCATTTTGACCAGTTCAGGCTGACCCTGCAGCAATCCTCCTGCCTCAGCCTCCCAAGTGCTGGCCATTGACTTTTGACAAATTGATGGGTATAGGAGCGTCAGAGAAAAAGTTCATGGTTCCCTGTGTTTCCATGTACATGTAGTTTTTTTCCATGCACATAATTAGATTGTAAGTTCTTTTTCTTTTTTTGCAGGACCAGGATTCAAACTCATGACCTTGTACTTGCCAGGCAGGCACTTGTGCCATGGAGCTATCTCCCTGGTCCCAAACTGTAAGTTTTTATAATTTAATTTAATTTAATTTTTATTTTATTATTTTTTTTTTTTTAGGGTTTAGAAAAGTTATCATGTCTGCATCTTTTACTCTGAACAATTACTATGAAGACAACAATATGCATTGTATCGATTATTGTGGCTGTCCTACTAACATGTTTTGTCCAACTGTGGAAAAATTGCAATCTTTTATGTACATAAGTTTCCTCAATCTCCAAAAGACTAGGGCTGAATGGAAGAGTCCGCTGCCAGCATCTTCCCACAGAATCTGTACAAGTCTCCCTGGGGGGCAGTGGATGTATTCAGCCCAGTCCAAGCACCACGGATTCAAATAACCAGGTGGCCGAGGCCTCGGGCCACACAGGCATGCATACCTTTTGCTGCGTGGCTGATAGGAGTGGAAGGCTCATCATCTGATGTGGAGCTGAAGCTCAGGGCAAGTTCTGCAACTCTTTTTTTCTGTTTCTTGATGGGAGCGGTGCATCCTGGGTCAAGTCTCCTCTTCATCCTTAACTTAAACTCGTTAATACTGTCATTTTAACTTCTGTGACTTTCGCAAGTCTGTCGGACATTCTGAGTCGCCTTGGTCATTTTAAACCCCATAAATTCAAATTTCAGCTCAGGTTCATTTACAGTCTTCTTGATCCCCAGGGAATGGTGCTACCACCCATCTTGTTGATAAAACCAGCTATCCGAGGAGTTCACCTCTTCCTCTTTCCTGAGCCTTCAATATTTCTATAATTTAATTTTAATGATGACCTTCTTTTAACAATCTGCTCCCAAAATTGTAGCAGTCGGTTCTCAGAGAACAGCATGTGCCAGCTCTAGCTCACCCTGCTGCAGGCCACACTGGGGGTAGCTTCATGTCTTCAGGTGGAGCTGGACTGTACTCTGGGTAGCTCTGAACTGAGAGCACCTTGTCACTGCATGAGACAGAGTCCCACCCCATCCCACGTCCTTCTCCAGGGCAGGCAGGGCTTGTGTCCCCTGCCAGTAGCCACAGAAGAATGAGCCACCAGAGCTATGAGCCACCGGGTGTCTGTGGCCGTAAGACTGACCTAGCTTCCCCAGAAGGTGCTTGCTGATGTCTGGCCCCACAGGCTCAGAAATCCGGCTTTGATCCTTGGCCTCACCGCTACCCATCTCTAAAAATGCACAAAGCCATTGGTGGCTCACTGCAATTGTAGAACATTGGACTGCATATGCATCTGCTTTCTGTTAGTTCAAAGAGAAGAATTTTCTTTTCTTTTTAGCAACATCAATAGGAAGATGGGTCATGCCCACACACTGTGCTCTGTAGAACTATTGTGAGGACAATATGCAATGTGTCAACTGTTAAAAAAAGAAAGGGGAAAAGAAAAAGAAAAAAAAAAGTAGTGTTTATTGAAAGTGTTCATGTTTAATTGTTTGATCAATCTTATATACCGATATCTATTAATCTAAACTGATCTGATGATGAAAATATGTAATATAACTATTGTTAAATTTAAATAAAAAATATAAAATTTTTAAAAATGATGACCATAATAAGAAAGAAAGAAAAAAAGCACAAAGCACTGGTCAGTCCTGGGTAACACAGAGGTGGGATGGAGCCCAGTGCCCAGGAAGAGGATGAGCTGGGGAAGTGTCGGTCGAGGCATGGGGTGGGTGGTCACTGTCCTCTCTCCATGTGTGCGGTGGTGTGCCATAGGACAGTGACAGTAGCTTAGGTCAACTTTGTTGTCTGGGACAAGATCTCACTACGCTCAGGCTGACCATGAACTCACCATGCAGTCCAGGTTCATCTTGAACTTGTGGCAATCCTCCTGTCACAGCCTCCTGAGTGCTGGGATGACAGATGTGTGCCACCACATCTGGCTAGTTCAACATCCAAGAAAGATAGCCACTGCTACACAGAGTCACTGCAAGAGATGAAGCCAAGCAAGCCACCTTCCAGCCTCCGGTCCGCAAGCTGGGCTGGCAGCACAGGGTGAACAGAGCTGAGCTCCTTCCTGGAGACGCAGTGGAGCCAGAAGAACTGAGCCCCAGCTTTGCCTCTTACTTGCTGGGTACCCTTGGCAAAACCTAACAGCCTCTCTGAGCTTCACCTCCTCTTCCTGAAATGGAAAGAATTCTCCCTTCCTCTGAGCTCCTGTGAGGCCTACAGGGCACATAGTAGACACTCAGTGAACAGCGGCTTCTGGATGGGCTGTGGTTCGCAGACATTCCCTCTTGGAGGCAGGGAATCTTTCTAGCCAGGCCCCAGGAAAACTCCAGACAGCCTAGAGGGGAGAAAAGCTCTGAGCCTCCTCTCCCATGCTTGAGGCTCCACTCACCTTTCTGAAAATTAAATTAAAATTAAACAGTAGTGCCATTGTGGCTTCTACATCGCTGGGCTTGCCAGTGCGTAGTCTTTAATATCCACCGCTGACAGGATGGAATTAGCGGCTTTTTTTTTGTTGTTATTCGGGGTTTTATGTCCTGCTCTGGCTTTCATTCCTCCCCCAAAGGGGTGTAAGCTGCTGTTTACTCCATCCTGAGAAGGCCCAGTCACTCTGAAGCAGGACAGACAGGCAGCGGCTGGGGCCCTGCTGGCCCAGGAGAGCGGCGGTGACATGGGTCGGGTGCCTCTGTTTCTCTTCCCCACAGTCCGAGTTGTCCAACACGGCTGCAGGGCTGGAGAATCAGGGTGGAATTATCGTCAAGCCTCCTGATCATTATCCTCATTAGAGGTAACCGGAGCCTGGCGGGCCGAGCACAGCTCTAAACCCCACTAAGACGGGACGCGCTCGGGAAGAATACGCCGTGTGTAATTTAATAATCCTGGAAACAAGTCTGCATTCTTTTTTGTCTTTGGCCCAAAGGAGAGGTAATTCCTGATGCAGCCAGAGCAGTGGAACTGTGCCCGCTGGAGAGGAAGGCTGGGCCAAGCGCAGGACAAGAGGGGCTGGCGCGTCTGGCGGGCTTTGCTCTGCGTCCTGGCTCCAGTCACCATGGTGTTCCCCACAGGTCTTTTTGTTCCTGTAGAACCTTCTAGAACCTGTGTGTGCATTGGAGGAAGGGTCCCCTTCTCTAGATCATTGAGGGCCCCAGGTTCCCATTCAAGGCATCCTGCATGGGACCCCAATAAGCCCTTGTGCACCACTACCTTCCCTACCTGCCTCTGACTCTTACACCAACACTTCACAGGGCTCCCTGAGCTGGAACCTCTGCCCAGCCTCACTTCCTGTCATGATGCTGTGGGTGCTCATGGGAAAGTACACTGCAGGCCTCATCAGCCTCTTTTCAGCCCATGCTGGCCAGCTTCCTTGTGGGCCTGCTCTCATCCCAGGTTTACCCACATCCAGCTATCCCAGCTCAGGAATGATTTGGGTCCCCCCGACACAGAGCCACCTCATATCCTCGCCTCAAGTTCCCCTGCTCAGGAGAGAGAGAGAGGCAGGTAGACAGGAAAGTGGAGATTTGCAGATACGAACTGACTTTACTCAAACGAGGGCCACCTGGGACAGGAACCCAGGCCTTGTGAGGCAGAGTCCGGCTGTGTGGGTGACCTGCCCACAGCCCATCCTATCCCTATGTCCAGGCCTTAAGCCCAGATCACCAGTGTGACTGTGTCTGTAGAGAGTATCTTCCAGGGTAATTCAGGTCAAGGGAGGTCACATGGCTATGTCCTAGTCCAGTAGGACTGGTGTCTCCCCAAGGAAGAGATCAGGATCCGGACACACATAGGGAAGAACCCTAAAAGATTCAGGGAGGAACAGGCTCGGGAACTAGCCCTGTGGAGCCCCGACCCTGACTCCAGCCTCCAGCACTATGAAAAGAGGTCCCTGCTGCTTGAGCCCCTGCAAGGTGAGGCGGGCTTAAGGCACAGCTGGTGGCCTGGTGGACAGACCCTACCCAGCCCACCCCTGCCTGCTCTGCCTCCCCTGGGTGCACAGGGACTCTTGTCACCCACCAAGTGGGGCAGAGACTTGGGCGGTGGTGTTTGCAAGGGTGTGGGAGAGCACTGGGCTCTTAGGACAGTCTGCCCATGACTGGCTATCATTGTGCTTTTGCATTTGGCTCTGTCACGTCAGCTTCACGTGCTCGAGGACCCTCAAGTTCCTTGCAACTGAGAACATGGCTTCTGTTCTGAGAGAAGCTTTGGCAAATTTTGCACATACCACCACAGATATGCATATGGACAGGCTTCACAATTACTGCTATGTAGAACTTATCCACTGAAAATGATACATGTGTGTAGCCCACACATGCCTGCATGCCCATCATACATACAAACTGGCATTTGTTTCTTCTGGATTGGTCATGGACCTATGAACTCAGAAAAAAAAAAAAAAAAAAAAAAGGAGGGCAATTCTTCTGCTACCTGCTGAGACACCATGCAAAGAGGGCAGGCCACTATCACGCCATATAGACTTTACCTTGTTACTTGCAACATGGCCTTTCACCTGCTTTGAGCCCTGTAGGTTAGTCCCGTCTGTCTTCCCTCAGGCTGGAAAGAAATCTTCCAAAGCAGCCAACTGTTTCCAGTACCTGCTTTTCTCATGCCCCTCTGCTTATCCATCTTGCATGGGGTGACGCCATGTCCCCAGGTCCCCAGGTCCCCAGGTTCCCAGGTCCCCAATCACATTCTGGAGATTAAACAGCACATGCTTTGTAAAGGCTGATATTTCCTTCCAGACCAAGCTGCAGCCTGGCAGGTGATGGCCTCCTGAGGCAGCACTGAGGGAACAGGGGTGGCTCTTGGCTTCACCTGTCCCCTTTCTCTGTCCTCCACACGTCCCAGGATAGCAGGGGCTGCTCGTCCGAGGACGTGCACATTGCGGTGAAAGCCAGATGTGCACCTCGCTGGGGTGGGGCGAGCCTTGGACTGCAGGTACACACTGAGAGCCGTCCCGACTCTGTTCCACAGGGAGCAGCCTGGGCCACTCCTATAAGTGGACACTGGAGCCCCATCCTGGGACTGTGGCCTTGATTTTGATTCCCACCCAGGAGAAGTGAGCAGAGCCATTGAGCTATGTGTGACCTGGTGCTGGAAGGGCTTGGGACAGTGAGACAGCGCAGGAAGGGCCACTTGCTGAGGGGCCAGAGAGCTTTGCCAGAAGCTGCTTTTTCACATAAACCTGGAAGGTGACTGTCTTAGTCACTTCTTTGTCACATGGATATAATTCATAAAACACACAATTTAGAGAAAGAGAAGTTTATCTGGCTTTCAGGTTTGGGAAGGTCCAGCCCATGGTCACCTAGCTCCAAGGTAGGAGGGCCAGGTGGAGGACAGTTGTCTGCGACATGGTGGCCAGGGAACAGAGCAAGGCATGGGACGAGGTGGGGAGGGACACACCCTTCTGGCCCTGCCCTACTCAGGTCAGGCCCACCTATGATGGCACATTTGACCACAAACCCAACAGAGGTTAATCTAGTCACGTTCTGAAAATCCCACCACTACACACATGAATCTTTGGGGTACAGTCTAGATCTAAACTGTGATGGTGAGTGAGAGCCCTTTAGATGGGCCACACGTGGGCCATGCACCTGGTGGCCTTCAGCAGCCCCTTGTCCATGGGGCTCTTAACTCTGGGGGGCTGGGTTAAGATCTGATTCTCAGCAGATGTGTGGTCTTGGCTGAGTGTCTTTTCGGGCCCTGCTAGAGGCAGGAGCACAGCACATTTCGTATGCAATACCTGCATGTGGGCTCCAGCTATGGGAGTGGGTTGGGGAATGCCACAGGGTCAGTTGCTCAGGGATCACTAAGAGAGAGACCATCCCAAGGATGGATGGGCTCCAGGGGACCTCCTGACGGCCCGGGAGTGCTGCTCTGTGGTGTCAGGCCCTGCGTGCCAGCCTCCCTGATGACAGCATGAGTCCTGGGCACCAGAGCATGGACTTGTCCATGCCTCTGTGATGACTGCTTGAGACCCACACTCCAGCTCATGCCGTCAGCCAAGGCAGCTGTGGGCGCGGCCACCTTGGCAGAGAGAGTCCTGTGATTGTTATCAGTTGTAATCAATCTGAGGATGGCAGGACTGCCAGCAGCTGCTGTAGCAGAGCATCTTGGCCAGATGCCGACAAGCTTCCACCTGAAAGAGCATTAGATACCACAGCACCATGGATCCAAGCAGAAGGTTTACAATGACAGAGCATGTAGGGAGTTCAGCATGTAGGGCTGCCTTGTGACACAATTAGAGGATGTGACCTGGCATCTGCCATCTGTGTTCTTGTCCCTGATCCTCGGGCTAAGAGCCTTGGGCCACAGTTTCCCCATCTACGAAGCAGGGAGGGTCACAGTGCCCATCTGGTAGGGTCAGTGGGCAGCAGCACCTGCAGTATCAAGGTATCTGATGTGCTAGTTGCATACTACCACCGCCCTGGGGGAGAAAAGCCCAGAGGTGACATTGGACTCAGTGGGACAGAGATCAGCCTGGGTGGCCCTGCTGCTGTCTCTGTTGCCCTCCCAACCTAGCCCAGCACTGCTGCCCTGAGCATGGGAAGCCTTCACGTTTCCCTTTGCTGCGACAAGGGCCCCGCCTGACTCTTCACCTCTTTTCTTTGTCCTGGAGCCGTGACAGGTGGCAGGGTGACATCTAGGTGGAGGTGATAGCATGAATCAGAGGGCAGAGGGCAGGGAGCAGCTGCCTGAAGCTGCCTGGGCCACTAGTGTGAGGGTGGACCCTGAGGAGGGGGCCAGGACCTCAGAGTTGTGCAGCTGGATGTGCTCTCTGGGCTCCCTCCACCCCAGCCCTCCAAGGAGCACACGTACTTTCCAAGGGGAGACTCTGGGAGGAAGGCTGCCTGGCCACAACCTGCTCTGGCTGGGCTTGAGGTCAGGCCAGGGACTGCCAGAGACTTTAAGGCAGAGGACAGTCCTAAAGTCCTTGGGCAGGGCTAGCAGGGGCCTCGACTCTGGGTCCCTGGAGTTGGGGCCCCGTCTCACTCGGACTGTGGAGTCTGAGGTAGAGCGTGGGAAGGTGAAGGGAGGTAGCCGGGAAGAGGTACAGTGCAGTGCTGTGAGGGAGGAGGACCCAGGCTTGGCTGTGCCAACAGGGACAGCTCTAGGCCAGCACATGATGCCTTGGGGCCTAGACCACCTGTCCCTTGGACTGGCTGGCACCCATGGTGGCCAGAGGCTCTCTTGAGGTGGGGACACAGACACAGTGACATGTGGGATGGGCTCCTGGGACAGAGTCGGGGTTCCCAGGCAGTGCTCCCATTCCCTCTGCTCCTACACTCCTTCCTGCAGGGACCCAGAAATGCCAGTACCTTAGCCACCAGCCCCCAGCCCCTCCTCTCCAGGTTAATTGTCCCCCCTCCATCTCCTCTCCTTCCTTGGAGACAGGGCCTCACTATGTAGTCCACACTGGTCTTGAGCTCACTATGTCGCCCAGGCTGGCCTCAAAGTTGTGCTCAACCTCCTGAGTGCTGGGCTGTAGCTGTGTGTCACCATGCCTGACTCACTTCTCAGCCCCTTCCTGGGCTTCTCTTTGTCCTGCTAATGGCCTCACAGCTCTGCAGTGGGTAGTGCCACACAGCCCTGATTGCAAAGCCTGGAGATGTCTGCAGTCTTCCTCAAGGGTCCTGCAGGAAGGGTGCACCAGGTGCCTGCCTGCCGGGCATCCACCTTGCACATTGCCCCGACTACCAGGGTAGCAGGGGAAGTGAGGCTTTGGTGGTGTGCTGGGACTTGAACACAAAACCTCAAGGCAAGCACTGCTCCCCTGAGCTATCTACCAGCTCGGGCCAGAAGCGCTCACTGTGTGTCAGGCAGCAGAATGCTAAAGGTCTTCATCCTTGGCAAGGCTAAAGCCAAAGGACCATTTTTCACCCTCAGGCATCTCTGAGGCAGCTAGAAAAGAGAAAACCGGGCCCAGAAAGGTAGTGTCACTTGGGAAAGTCACACAGCTAAATCCACAGAGCAAAGTGTGACTGTGGCTCCCTGGGTCTCTGGCTCAGGATCCAGCCCCCTGTACCCCTGCCTTATCTGCCATGTCCTGAAAATGACTCGTTGCATGATTACAGGCCTGACAGGTGGAACCTGGGGCCACATATGCTGCCTAAAGCTGAGAAAAAATTCTTTTCCCACCTTGAAATGAGCCAGGCTGTCCTGCACAGGAAGCAGGGTGCAGCGCAGGCTTGGTCTGATGGCCCCATGAGGAGGTTCTGGCCAGAAATGCCCACAGAACGTGAGTCTGTCAATAGGTTTTCTTTTTTGTTTGTTTGTTTGTTTTGTTTTGTTTTGTTTAAGATTGATTGATTGATTGATTGATTTGGTTCAGGGTCTCATTACACAGCTCAAAACTGTAGCAATCCTCCTGTCTCAGCCCCCTCTCCCGGCACTGGAACTATGGACATGTGCCACCATGCCCAATTTCAGTGGCACAGCGTGTGATACCAGGGATTGAACTTGGGTCCTTGCACTTGCCTGGAAGGCACTTAGACCACCAAGCTATCTCCCTGGCCCTGTGAATAGGTTTTTAGGAATGTCATCACATACTAGCATCAAAGCCCACGAACCAACAGGAGGGCCTCACCCAGCAGAGGGGACGCAGGTGTGTGCGGGTGTGTGTGTGTGTGATGTATGTGTGTGGAGGGGTGTGATGCACATATGTGCGTGGCATGGTTTGTGAGATGCAGGTGTGCATTGTGTACATGTGGTATGCACATGTGATATATATTTTTGTATATGTGCATATTATATGTATGTGGGATGGTGTATATGTGGTGTGCTATGTGCAATGTTTTCTGTGTGATGTGTGTATTCTATAATTATATACTGTATGATGTGCATTTGTGTGCATTGTGTATATATGTGTGTGCCAGTGTGTGACAAATATGTGTGTGATGTATGTATCATGGATTTGTGTGTGATGTTCACATGTGTGATGGAGATACATGTGTGGTACACACGTGTGTGGTGCGGGGTGGTACTTGTGCACCCCCACACCCACATGGGGGCTGCGTGCCTGCCACTCAGTGTTTTCCTGCTGATGGTGACAGGGTCAGGGAAGAATTTTCTGTGACTAATTAGGTTTTAACTTGCCAGAGAGAAAGTGGACATTGGCAGCCTATTGTAGGAGAGCAAAACAAAGTTTGAACTGGAGTGAACTTAATTTCCTTTGCACTGAAAGGAAAGAAAGATTAATGAAATATCCCCAAATCCATCCTGTTAGTTTTTATTAAATCAGCAAATGAAATTTAACCTCCAATTCTGTTAGAACGCCCCTTCCTGTAGATTGGGTTTCAGCAAGTCCAAGTGAAATAGACGCACTCCCTAGAACAACATTTCGATATGAAAATTGCATTATTGCCATCAACGTCGGGTTACCAGGGAACAAACCACTCAGAAAACAATTCATCTACAAGGAGCAGAATGACACACTCACTGCCTCCAGCCCGCAGGGGCCACAATGTCCTGGTGACGCTGTTCCTCAAAGCCAGGCCTTCCTGCTTTGACACATTGAAACCGTCAGGTGGATTCTGTCATCGCACCATTGCTGCTTTTGTCTTCAAATAGAGAAAATGAAAGGAAGGGAATGGGGCCAGGGAGATAGCTCCATGGCACAAGTCCCTGCCTGGCAAGTGCAAGGTTGTGAGTTCAAACCCTGGTCCCGCAAAAAAAAAAAAAAAAAAAAAAAAAAAAAAAAAAAAAAAAAAAAAAAAAAAAAAAAAAA
>PVJA010019908.1:0-37667 GCA_004027025.1 Myocastor coypus
CTATGGGGGGGGGTAGAAGTGCAGAAGATCTGCTATTGGGGGGAGAAAACCATTTCTTACTATGAAAACACAACCATATTACTTAGCAGCCTTAATTTTCTCCTACCAAACAGTTATAGATTTTTATCCTTTTTAAAGAAGAAATCGAGAACTAGATTGATAAGTAATTCAGATACCAAGCACTAGAGCGATCACAGAGAGAACATTAATGATAATTAACAGACTCTTGAGTTAGAGATTTTAAAAAATCAATCATAAATTCCGACAAGATCTAACCAAAGTGCTGGGAAGATAGCTCAGTGGACTAAGCACTTGCTTAGGCAAGCTCAGGGCCCTGGGTTTGATCCCTGGCACACATGCTGCACTGGCCCCTCCCCTGGGCATGCTGAGCTGGTGATAGATCCGGACATGGTCACATATGCCTGTGATCCCAGCGCTAGAAGGCTGAGAACAGGAGGGTCACTATGAGTCCAAGCTGTGTAGTGAGACCCTGCAATCACACACACACGCACACACACACACACACACACACACACACACACACACACACACAAGAACAGCACACACAATTTAAAAAGATCTAATCAAGGTAGAAAGACAAAGATCCTGAAAAGAGAGAGAAATGATTGATAACAGATGAGAGTAAGTGCAAAAGCTACCCAAGTGGAAAAATATATTTGCATTTAAAGATCTTGCCTACCTATTTACATAGTATATGACAGAATATTGAATGGGATTGTTCTTGTTAGCTAAGGTTTCAGCTAAAAGCCCCAACTAAGAAGCCCGGGAGCAGCTAGACTGCCTCCCAACACTCTCTGCAGTGGCCAAAGGGATCCTGCAGCTTTCACTTCTACCACCCTGAGATTGGAACACGAGAATCCATGACAGGAGAACTGGCTGACAAAGTAGTCTCCAAAGTGACCACACATGCAGTGAGACATCCTGTCAAAGAGCAGACTGCTTAGTGTGTCTAGACGCTTTAGTGACCTGTCCAGGTTGGGTTGACCTCTTGGGCGACCGCCATGAAGCAGCTCCAGAGGTGGCCCACACAGTAAACCTAGAAGGCAGAGAGTGCTTGGAGTAGTTGGTGATGGTGGGAGGAAATTGACCAGTTGGATAGCAGGGCAACCTGCTGCTCTTCACAGTGGCCAGGATGAGGCATGCTTCTTGAGGCTGAGGAGGTACCATGGACACTGGCTGAGCAATTCAGAAGGATAGTGCCCATGAGGTGCCAGGTAGAGTTCCCACCTTTTTGTGGAGGGAGAACTGTAGAATGATGGAGGTATAGGGCATGTCACCCTAAGTGGGAGTGGCGAAGAAGGTCACAAAGCATGAACGAGGGAGATTTTCAACAATGTCAGGACCACAACAAGGCTTCCAAGGAAAACCTGCTCTTGCTTCTAACAACACAGCCAGCTTTGAAACACTTATTGCACAAGGGACATTAGCAGTTGTGAGACTGTAGACTATAATCTCGATAAAAATATTTTTGCTTTTTGGCTCCTTATACTAATTTAATAGGGATACCATAACAAATTACTATAAATTTGGGTGCATAAAACGGTTCTGGAAGCCCGAGTCCAACATCAAGGTGACAGTAGGACTTCTTTCCCTCTAGAAGCTCCAGGAGTCCATCTGTTCCTTGCCTTCCCGTCTTCTGGAGGCTCTGAGTGATCCTTGGCTTGCTGACCGTATTGCTGCGGTAGCACTCCATGGTCGCGCTACTTCACCCAGCTCTCTGGCTCTCTTCTATGTGGTTTCTTGCAACAGCATTGGATTCAGAGTCCACTTGGATAATCTAGAATAATCCCAAGTAAATATTGCTACTTAATTATATCTGCAAAGACTTTTCTAACCAAATAAGAGCATTTGGGGAGAATTATAATTCAGTCTACTACATTCCTTGTCCTTCTTTATTCCTCTAATCAAATGGGAACCAGAATTTTTTGGCAAGTAAAGAGAAGAAACAAAATTCATATCCATTCTCATTTTCCTACTGAGAAACTCCCCATTCTATGTAAAATAGGCCCAAGTTTGAGAGAAGAAATTTTCAAATAAACAGAAGGTTGGAACTGTTTAAATTATATGCCACTGAACTTTCGGTACCTCAACGCAGCTTTGAAGCTTTGAGATCTGCCTGTGATTTTCTCAAGGGTCATGAAGGAGAGACCTAACCAAGTCCAACTTAAGGCATGGATGGTATGCGATGCGATGGGATTTGCTGTGGCATTCCAGAGTTTGGCGTACTCTAAACTCATTACATTAATTCTACCATTTTATGCTTTTCTCATATAAGAGCTCTGTTTTATATATATATATATATATATATATATATATATATATATATATATATATATATATATAGGAAAAGCACAATTGCGGGGGGAAGCACGCTGATCTGTGTTCTCAGCAAACATTGTATTAGGCAGGAATTATGGCAGCTATCTGTGGAAAATTTGAACTAGAAGTTTGTATTAAATGCCAGTCACTAAAGTGGAAAGAGAACAAAGAGTCCTTTTAGTAGCAGGTGTTCTCGTTCACCTACCTGGCCACCAACTCCGGAGATGAGCTGATAAGGAAACTCCAGTGGAACTCTTACCTACCTCAGTCTATCAAAATTGTAGCAATGCAGTCTTACATCACTTCACATTTCTAAGAGCTCTGTCACACTGCTGGGCTCATGGAGTTGTTTTTAGTGGAAAGTTGAAAGCCAGGTAAGCCACTAAAGAGGCAGTTGTGTGTGTAGTGAACAATCGATTTCTTTTGTTGAGGTTACAGAAAAATTTGCAGCTGCGTTTCTCTCTGCTCTTTCTTGCCTTTTAATGCAATGTTATTTATTTCAACTCCGTTTGAGCTCAGTGCAATGTGTGTAACACTGACTGTGCTGTCCAGGGTGTTCGCTCTTGGTCCTCACTCAGCACGTGTGAGCATTTGGCTAACTGGGCCTCACTCTGGTGACAGGACACACTCAATAGCACAGCTACGTGGCGAGCTGGTGGAGAACACTGAGCTCAGGGCCGAGCAGCTAAAATACCAACATCTGGCAAAGCTCAGTTAGTAATTTTCACAGTGCTGAGTTCTTCAGCCGTTCATTTTTATTGCTGGTGTTTTCAGTACCTAACGACTATTTTCCTCCTGCACGGCTGGCACGCGCATGCCACGCATCTTGGTTGCCTCTGTTCTCTTCTCCCCTCCCCCTCCATCTCTTAGTCTCCATCTCTTTTGCAGGTGAGCTCTCTTCCGGTTTCCTGTGGCCCATACTTATTTTGCTTTCTGTTGACACTTTGGGTTTCTCATACGAGAGAAACTGTAAGGCATTTATGTTTGAGTGGCTGACTTATTTCACTTAACATTATGATCTCAAGCTATATCCATTTTCCTACAAATGACTCTAGCTTTCCCGCTTTATTTTTGAGGTAGGGTCTTCCTGCGTAGTGTAGGCTGGCCTTAAACTCACTTTGGTAGCCCAAACTGGCCTCTAGCTCGTGGTATTCCTTTCCCCAACAGCCGTGTCAGCATTTGTTATTGTTTGATTTCTTCAGGACAATAATTTTTTCTAGGTTAAGGCAGAAGATCGATGTTGCTTTAATCTACATTTGTCTAATGCCTACAGATGCTGACCACTATTTTCATTTATATAATAGGTTATTTATAAATTTTTCTGAAAAGTTTCTTTCATTTCAGCTGCCTATTATTTGGATCTTTCATCTCGGTCTAATTACTCTTTGAGTTCTTTATATATTCTAGCTATTGGTCTGCTGACACATAGATGACGAATATTTTTATCTATTCTACAGGCTGTCTCTTCACTCTGTTGGTTGCTTCTTTTGCACTGTAGAAGCTTTTCAATTTAATACGATCCCATTTGTTGATTCTTGGTGCTATTTTCTGTTCTATTGACAGAAAACTCATAGATACAATATTCTTCTGTAAAGGATTAATCCAGTCACTTTGTTTTCAGGGCGCTTAGACGGAGCCCTAACTCCGAACACTAGGTGTACCCATTTACTCCCTCTTAGGAGTCACAGCGGGATTCAGCATCCTTCTGTCTTTGAACAAATATACACAGTGCTTTGGACACAGGGTACATGAAAGCTACCAAATATGTATATGTAAAATATATGAGTATAAAAATAAATACCATGTAAACAAATCGTTTAGTGGTTAATTTTTATTGTTATAGGCAAAACTTTTATTTACAAAGTGGCAGATTCTAAACAAATAGAAGAATAAGGATGATACTTTAATAAGAAATATTCTTACAAAATAAGAAATATATACTCTGGTTTCTCTTCAGATTGTATAAATCTTCTGCCTTTTATAAAATAAGAAATATAACTCCTTATTTTTTGCACTAAAAAGTTCAGATAGCTCTCAAATATCAATTTAGATCGATCCATAGAGGACACATTGAAAAATGAATTTCATAAGGTTTCTTTTCTAAAGTGGGAATGTCAGGAATGCCCTGTGGGTAGCCTGTGTCCCCTGGCAGAGGGTTGCTGCTGCTGCGCTCCCCGGGGCGCATTCTCCTTGCAGTTCTTCACTGCTGCAGTGTTCTTTGCTTGTAAATACCTAGGTCATAGAGGTTCTCCAAGGCCTAGTTGATTTATCACCTTATCTTCCAGCTACACTTGGTTCCTATGTCCTGTGAACTCTTACACCATTTAAGGTTTTCAGCTGTTTGTCAAACAGGTACATTCCCAAATCTATCTATCTATCTATCTATCTATCTATCTATCTATCTATCTATCTATTTTGGGGTACAGGGTCTCAGTACACACTACAGATTCATAGTGATTCTTCTGCCTCACTCTCCCCAGTGCTGGGATTTCAGGGGTGTGCCACATGCCCAGTTTTGGGGCTGACACGGCCTATGGTACCAGGGATTGAACTCGGGGCCTTGTGCTTGCCAAGCAGTGCTTATGCTGCTGAGCTATCTCACTAGCCCCCCATCCTAAAATCTTGACAGCATCCCTAAAGACCTCTTTTTCTATGGATTCTATGTTTTGAAAATCTCTTATCCAAAAAAACTAAAAAAAAAAATTTATTCATTCAACTGGCGGGCTTTTAGGGAGTTTTTATGTAACAATTTATCTAGCATTATGAATAGTGTGATTGTGTGAGTCACGGTCACAGCTGAGGCATTAATTATAATAATGAGGGAAACATTAAGCCAGCTGCTGTGATACTGGTACCCAAGATCATGTCTGTTCTGTGTTCACTCAACTGCAGTGCCAAGCTGCCAAAGGGGCATCTGTGCAACTGCACCACCGACTCACTGCACCCTAGAAATTCCAAAGACATAATTGATGAGCCATCAAAGCTACTGAGGAGCATGAACTATATACCACTGACAGGGTTATTATTTTGGACTAAAGAAATTTGATATTCTGTTTTAGTTAATGTAACGTGCTCTTAGTTCCTGTAAAGTGGAAATAGATTTTGAAACTAAAGCTTTTCTTTTAAGTCTAATATGGTCTACAGAGGTCCAGATGGAATGTGAAACTTCTACTCTAAGTCTCTCTGGTTCTTACTGTTGACCAAGTCTAAGCTCACTCAATACCAGTTTACTTCAAAGGCTCTGCTTCCAGAAAATGTTGCTCAGAGATGACTACCCACAGTGGTAACTGTTAGAGCAAGAACTTTGGAATCAACTTTCTGCTCTCATTTTTCAAACATCACTTGTCTGAGTTTGCAGGAAACGTTTGTTACCTGTAGTCTTGTGGAAACAACCAATAAACGAGTTATAAGATTAATACTGATACAAAGTCTCAGATTAATGTTTTAGAAAACAGTCAAGAATACAGGATATTCTTAATTTCACCCTTTTATTTACTTTTTAATTTATTTTTACAATAGTTAATACATTGCATAATGTTGTCTTCATCATAGTTGTTCAGAGAACAATATGCAGACATGATTTCTTATCTACACATCATTAATGCAGATCTTTATTTTCACTGCACAAAGAGAAAGTAGCTGCGTATTTAGTCCAATAGTTCATAACAGTAGGGGATTATCAGCTCATCTGGCATTAACGGGGGCTGTTGACTTGAGCCTTTTACAACTCAGCACATTAATATGGCTTGCCTTTTTATACCTCGTGATTAGACTTTTCTGCTGGATGGTTAGATAAAGCAAGACCTATGTTACAAAATACCTGTAACTTTCGTATCTGAGGACGTCAGTCAGACTCCCTCAGGGTCCCCCCACCCCCCGCCAGGGTTTCCCTGGAACCATGTACTGCCATTTGCAAAAATTTTGTCAATATCAGACATCTGGATGAATCATGGCCAGTACTTGACCATTTTGCTAATTTCACCCTTTTAAAAATGGCCAGGGGCTGGGGCCCAGCAGGATGGCTCGGTGGTCTAAAGCGCCTGCTTAGGAAAGCTTAGGCGGCTGCAGGGACCGCGGTTCGATCCCTGGCACCACATGCTGTGCCAGCCCTGCCCTCAGGGCAGGCTGAGCTGGCCATAAAAATAAGTAAATAAACAAACAAAAGTTCTGAAACAAGAAAAAAAAAAATAAAAATAAAAAATTATTAAAAAAAAATGACCAGGGGCCAGAGAGATAGCTTATTGAAATAATTGTTTGCTTGGCAAGCACAAGGTCCTGAGCTTGATCCCTGGTATCAATAATAATAATAAATAAATAAATAAATAAATAAATAAATAAATAAATAAATAAAATAAAATAAAATAAAATAAAAACACCTTCCCTGCTCCAAGCTCATTTATGCTTAGAGAACAATCATTTTGATCTTCAACTGGAGCCTTATAGTACCTATTTAGTGCTTCTCCTCTGAGAGGGTCAGGAACTCTAATTTTTGGTTTCTAAGAGGTGTGACCCTGGGTAGAGGTCACCCAGCTGTCTCAGCTTCTTATCAACTGCTTGCTGTTTGGGGCTGATGAGGACATGCTAAATGCATCAAGGGCTCTCTCCTCTGCACTTCCTTTTTAATTTTAAATTTTATTTGTATTTTTAAAATTTTATTAATTTCAATAAGAATGAAATAGCAATGAGACAGTTTCAAAACATGTCAGTAGGACAGTCACATTAATTAATACAATGCATATTGTTGTCTTCATAGTAATTGTTCAGAGTATGATATGCAGACATAAATATTCTAAACACTACTGGTACAAATATTTCTTCTTTTGTTATGTAGGTCTTGCTTTAACTACCCCGCAGAAAAGTTTAACCATGGGGCATAAAAAGTAAAGCCAGATTAGTACGCTGAGCTGTAAAAGGCTCAAGTCAACAGCTTCCGACATTGCCAGTTCTGCTGATAGCCCACTGCTATTACAGAATATCGGACTATGCATACAACTACTTTGTCTTAGTGCACTTTCTTTTTTCCCCTCAAAGTTCTTGGCCTCTTGGGTCCTGCATGCCTTAGTGTCTTACTCATTTCAGGCTGCTCTAATACAAATGCCAGGGACCCAATGCTTTAAACAACAAACACATTTTTCACAGTTCAGGAGGCAGCAAGTTTGTGACTATAGCATCAACGTGATTCGGTTCTGAGTTAGGACTTTCTTCCTCACAAATAATACCTTCTTGTATCTTTGTGTGGTGCGGAAAAAGGGAGAGATCCAAGCTCACCCTCTCTGTTCTTCTTAGGACATTAATCCCACCAGGAAAGCTCTACTGTTACGGCCTAATTATTTTGCAAAGGTCTCATCGCCAAATGTCAGCACACTGGGAATTGGACTTCTGTCCTTTGCATTAGTCCATAGCAGTTGGTAACCCTCAACTCTAAATTTTGAATAGCATCTCCATAAAGCAGTGGAAGCTCTGCTCACCTCCTGCTTCCTGCTTGTTTTCCAGGCCTCACTGCTTCTGAGTGAGTGAAAGCCTCGCAGAGAACCACGCGTAGGATGTCGCTCCGCTGGGGACCTCTCTTCCCTGCAGGACCTCACCTCTAGGGCTGAATCCTGACTCCCTTACAGCGCTCACCAGTCTTCCAGCATGTTTATTTCTCTGGGCACTTAGGCAGCTCTTTCAGTTCTTTCTCAGCAGGACAGTTGCTCTGATGCCCTGCCGTAGCCAGAATAGTGGGCGTAGAAGTGATGATGTTTTTCAGATAGGATTTCTTCACCCCTCCTGTGGGTACACATTCATGTCCCTAGTGCTCCGCAGCAGGTGACAGCATGTCTTCCCTTGTGCTGTGGTGACTGTGGCAGTAGCACAAACTGCTGGCAGACCCAGGGGCCTGGGCCAGGATAGCGGAGGGCACAGCAGCCGATGAGGATCAGGGACCTGCTTCCCTGCACCGCCCTCTCCCTCTCCCTCCTTCCTTGCACCCTCCCATGGGGAAATGCAGTCGAGGAGAGGAAAAGGGAACACCGAAGTTGCCTGTGTTTGCTCTCAGTTGACTGGAAATTCATCTTAATCAGCAGACCAAATGGAGACTTGCCATATGACTTAGGCTTGGCCACAGAAAAATAGTTGTGTATTGTTTGCAAATCTGAGTTTATGGTCACGGTCATTCCTGCTACTGGAATGATATCACAAATGTTTTTCTCTATATTGTTTAACAATATATCATATACTCAATCCCCAGTGCCACATATGAAGCTGTGTAGCATGACCCTGTACCAATAAATAAAAGATTAAAAAAAAAAAATTAAGGGCCTGTGAGCTCAGTGGTCTAAAGCACCTGTGTAGGTAAGCTTAGCTAACTGTAGGGACCACAGTTTGATCTCCGGCACCACATGCTGTGCCAGCCCCACTCCCAGGGAAGGCTGAGCTGGCCACAACATAAATGAAAAATTAAAACAAACAAAAAACTGATATATCATATAAATTTTTCCAGACAATAATGTAGTTTTACTTTTTCCTTTAGTCCTTATCTGATATTCCTTTAAAAGATTAGGTGTGATTTCTTCCTTCATTCTGTCATTGATAGGAATTTTAAATTATTTTCTATCATAATCTACATTATGTTCATATGCTTTTATGAGTGGACAACAAAATCCTAGTGAGGAAAGCACAATATGAAACACATTCACATATTTGAAGCTTGAAAATTGCCCTCATAGGAATATAAAGGAGCACAGTGGTTACCTAAGGCAGAGGGAAAGGTTGAGGAAAGGGCAGATTTTGGTCAGTGTTGTGGCTTATTTCTAGATGTCCTTCAAAATCTTACGTACTTGTTTGTGGATTGTATCTGGTTGTCACCCCAAAGCCTCATGCAGTCATAAGGCAGATTTCTAGAGTTTGTGATTAACTCATGACCCACTGGATTATGGGTGTGAGCCCCATGTCCAGCCTGGGGTCACTGGCCTGAAGGCAACACACAGAGACGAAGTCACTCTCTGTAGCCATTGTTGCTACTATGCTTCTACTTTTGCTCTCTGTTCTTTGCTGCCACTATGAAAGGTTTCTCTCTGCCATGTGCCATGCTGCCTTGGAGCCGGCCAAGTATGGGCTGAAGCCCCCAGTAACTGTGAGCTAAATAAACTGCTTCTTCCTTTTGAGTGTCAGGTATTTGTCTCAGCAATGAGAGAAGAGTGACTGAGACAGTGCTCATACGTGGGACTTTTTCAAGGTGATTAGATCATGAGTGTGTGCTAGTGATCAGATGAGGCAAGGAGGGTCACAATGTATTGGTAAGAGGAACAAATCAAGAGAAAGAGATAACTATTATAAACACATAGCCACTGAACAATAGTGCATCCAAGTATACAAAAACCACTATTGGACATAAGAGATAAGATAGATATCAACGCAACTATAATGGCAGATCTCAACTTCCACTGTTATAAGGCAAAAAAAAAAAAAAAAAAAAAACTAGACTGAGGCAAAATTTGAGATTCATAGACTTATTAGATATCTAAGGAGTGATCCACCTAACCGCAAAAGAGTACACATTAGCCGGGCATGGTGGCTCACACCTGTAATCCCAGCACTCGGGAGGCTGAGGCAGGAGGATTGGTGCAAGTTCGAGACCAGCCTGGGCTACAAAAGTGAGCTTAAGGCCAGCCTGAACTGCATAGCGAGACCCTGTCTCAAAAAAGACAAAAAAAAAAAAGAAAAAAAAAAAGAAAAAAAAAAAAAGTACACATTGCTGTCAGCATCACACAGAACTTTCTCCAAACTAGAACACAAGCTGGGTAGTAAAGCATGCCTAAGTAAATGCAAAAGAATCTACATTATGCTATGCATATTATCAGATGATAGTGTAGTGAAATATGAACCAACGCCACAAGAAATCACCTGAATTATAAATAAGAAAGTTCCTAAAATTAAACAGTGATGCCAGTATAACATAGCAGAACATTTGGGACAGAACCAAAGGAGTCCTCAAAGGAAAGGTTACAGCTATAACTGTCCAATGGAAAAAAAAAACAGACCCAGCCCCAATAAATAACCTAATGATGCACCTCAAGTTCCTAGAAAAAATACAACAGTCTATATCCAAAACCAGTATAAGGAAGGAAACTATAAAGATCAGAACAGAAATCAAAGAAATGACTTAAAATAATAAAAAGAGCCAATGAACCAAAGAGGCAGTTGTTCAAAAGCAAACAAAATAGACAACTCTGAGTCTATCTTACCAAAAAGGCAAGACTGACATCTGTGAAATAAGAAATGGAAAAGATGAAATCACAATGGCTCTTGCTGAAACCCAGACTATTAGCAACTACTCACAGCTTTGTAGTCTAATAAATTGGAGAACTCAGAAGAAATGAATACACATAAATTGCCCAACCTAAACCAAGAAGACAGTAAAACTCTAAATAGTCCAGTAAAAGGTACTAAAACTGAAGCAATAATAGAAATCCTACCATCTAAGAAAAGCCCAGGTCCTGATGGACTGACTCACTCCTAAATTTTGTAAGAATTTCTGGGAAGATCTAGCACCAGTATTTCCAATGTTATTCCTGAAGGTTAACATTACCCTGATTATAAAACAGAAAAGAATTCAACCAAAAAGAAGAGCTAGGCAAGTCTGTTTAATAAACATAGATGTAAGACTCCTCAGCAAGATACAAGGTTACCTTAGATCAAAATACTTTTGTTTGTAAATGATTTGGCTTGCAGACAAAAGCATTTGGCAAAATTTTGGTGTTGTTTGCAAGCTCTACGTCAAGTGACCAACATAATCGCAGCTATCTTTCCCACACAAACACAAACATCCTTTCCCAAACTGTGGAACAAACTAACTTTGTGAACCTAAGTACCATTGTACCAGCAAACAATGCAATAAATATCAGAAACACCATATACCGTGACCAACTAAATTTCCTCTTAGGGATTCAAGGGTGAGCCAATATATCCAAATAAACAACTGTAATTCATCACATAAACAAAAACAAAAGTCACACAATCATCATAAGTGTAAACAAAGCCTTTGACAAAGTCCTGCATCTATTTCTGATTTTTAAAAACCCAGAAGAGGTATAGAAGGACCTCACACTGTGTCAATCAGAAAAAAGCATTAATGACAAACTTGTCAAGGGCATACATGGAGGAAAGATGGAAAGCTTTCCCTCTAAAATCAGGAACAAGATAAAGATGTCTACTATCACTACTTCTGTTCAATATCATCATCAAAACTTTACCCACAGGACCCAGCGGGATGGTTAAGTGGTCTAAAGCGCCTGCCTGGGAAAGCCTGGGTGGCTGCAGGGACCACGGTTCAATGCCCAGCACCACATGCTGCGCCAGCCCTGCCCTCAGGGCAGGCTGAGCCTGCCATAAAAATAAATAAACAAACAAACAAAAGTTCTGAAACAAGAAAAAAATAAAATAAAATAAAATTCTTAAAAAAACAAAACAAAAAAACCCAAAAACAACTTTAGCTACAGCAAGTGCAAAAGAGAAAAAGAAAAAAATAAAAGGGATCCATGTAGGGAAGAAAGAAATTCAATTACTATAATTTGCAGATGACATGATTCTCTACCTAAAAGACTCCAAAATTCCACCAGAAGATTCCTGGAATTAATAGCCAAGTCAGCAATGTAGCTGGATACAAAAACACATAGAAATCAATGACATTCCTATACTCCAATAATAAACTCACTGGAAGAAAAACTAGGAAAACAAGATCATTCATATTAGCGTAAAGAAAAATTTAATATTTGTAATTAACCTAACCAAGGAAGTGCAAGAGCTCAACAACAAAGACGGTAATACTCTGAAAAAAGAAAGCATCACAAATGGAGAAGAAGTCCCCGTTCTTGGATACAGATATGGTTTATGTAATTTGTCCCCCCAAAGCTTCATGTGGTCCTTGAGGTATAGTTCTACAGCTTGTGATTAATTCAAGATCCAAGGCTGTGATTATGGGTCTGAGTCCTGCTAGGATTATGGGTGTAAGTACTATACCGAGCCTGGGGTGAATAGCCCAAGTGTGTGTGTGTGTGTGTGTGTGTGTGTGTGTGTGTGTGTGTGTGTGTGAGAGAGAGAGAGAGAGAGAGAGAGAACACTTGCTCTCTGTAGCCATTGTTGCTGCTACTCTTCCCTTTGCTCTCTTGCTCTTTGCCACTGCCATGAACAGCCACCCTGCCTTGAATTCAGCCAAGTATGTACTGAAACCTTCAGCAATTGTGAGCTAAACAAACTTTTCCTTCCTTCAATTTCGGTATTGGGTATTTGTCCCAGCAACCAGAGAAGAGTAACTGAGACAGATAAGCAGAACGAAATAGTCAAAATGGCCATATTTCCAAATTAATATATAGACAATGTAATCAGTCAACATACTAACAGCATTATTCACAGAGCTAGAAAAATTATCCTAAAATTCATACAGAACAAGAAGAGACCGAGAGTACCAAAAACAATGCTGGGCAACAAAATTGAAAGAAAGGGCATCCTAATCCCAGATCTGAAATTCTACAGCAAAGCTACAGAGGTAAAAACAGCCCCATGCCAGACAAAAGCGACATGAGGCTCAGTGGAGCAGAATACAGGAAGCAGAAACAATACTAAGCATATTCTGGCATTTAATCTTTGACAAAGGCGACACAAGCATGCCAGAGGAAAGGTAGCCTCTGTAACAAATGGCACTGGGAAACCATTTGTCTCCATATAAAGTGTCAGTCTAGACCCATATCTTTCACCATGTACCAAGCCAAAATCAAAATGGATCAAAGATCTAACTGTTAAACAAAGACTAATCTGACGGAAGACAAAATAGATTAAATATTTGAAAGCATATACACAGGTAAGGACTTTCTGAAAAAAAATTTTCAGCAGCACAAGAAATAGTATCAGGAGTCAGCAAATAGGATTATATCAAATTAAAAGTTTCTGCAAAGCAAAGGAAACAACCACCAGAATGAAGAGACAACCCACAGAAAAAGAAAAAAAGTTTCACCAAGTATTCCTTGGAGAAAGGGCTACCATTTAGAATATATAAACAACTCAAAAAATTAGATGGTAATTTTAGATCCAAAATTAGACCCAAATAAAAGACCGGATCAAAAAATGCACAACTGAAATGAAAAGACATTTCTCAAAAGTACCAATCATTAATAAGTACACGAAAAAAGTTTATAATGTCGCTGACCATTAGAGAAGTTCAAATTAAAACAACAGTGAGATTCCATCTTACCCAAGTAAGAATAACTATGATTAAGAAATCAAATCAGAAAACTGTAAGCACTGGCTTTTATTACATTTTCCAGGGACTCTTGAAGTTAGTGTAGCGGTGTAACCATATTCTAACCAATGGAATGCAATCAGAAATTGTCTGAGCTTTTTACAGGCTGGGCCCCTATGAAACGCAAGTGTTAACTTCTGAGCTCTTTCCTCCACCTCAAGCATCTCTGAAGCCATGTATTGCAAATGGGTGAACCCTTAGATGAAAGAAGGCTGGATTCCTTCATTACTGCTTGGAATTGAACCAACAAGTAGGAACGTCCATTTCACTGAGTAAGCAGCACTTATCAATTTTGTTAATTTGTTGACATCTTAGTTTACGTGTTTCTGCAGTTATTATTCATTGGTAGGGATTATCACTTTGGTTAATGACTAGTTAGTGCACAACCCATGGCAGGAGAACTTCATTAATGAGAAAATCTCAGACAAAAGAGACAATTTTCCATGCTAACAAGTCATGTTTAAAACTATTCCTTTTAAGCCTTGACTATAGGCCAGGTCTGCCACAGAATAGAATAACTTTGGTTGATTAACATCTTGAGCATTTGAAGTCATGAAAGGGGCCAGTGTTTAAATTCTTAATTGGTGAGTTACATTTCTAGCTATTAGTATCAGCGAAAGAACTATTCCTCAGCTTGCGCCAGACACTGACACTGTAGAAGAGAAACTTCCCAGACAAGCACCCTACCAGTTGTTCATATGGGGTGAGTTTTCTTTAAAGACTGCTTCAGAGTTCAAGCCATAAATAAGTTAATAAACACCAGCAAACATTTTCCGTGCTCAGGAAGTTTTTAGGCATAGTACAGTGATTCTGTGGTTGATCCATTTAACCAACATAAACTAACGCTCTAGATAATTTAGGTCATAGAATGGAGCGTTGTTGCTGTTAGTGTTATTGTTTTGTTGTCCATTTTCATTTTAAGTGTTGAAGATCAGTGAGCTTCAATTTTTGTCCATCTACCCAAAATATCCCTTTCTACTTCCTGTTCAGTAGGTCATTAACTTAGAGTCAGGGAAAGGGTGGAAAAGTGAAGGCATTCATCCCTGTCTCTCTCATAGGTCCTGGCTGACACCCCTGTTACAAAAAGATTAACAAGAGAAAAGCATAACAAATAGTCGAAGTCTTATGTGACACAGGAGGCCTCAGAAATAAACACGCAAAGATGCAAGGGAAATATCCATTTTAATTCTTATATTAAATGAAGAGTGGACAGCCATCCAGAAATGTGATTCCACAAAGAAGATATTACTTAATGGTATCAAGCCGAGAAAGGAAACCCAGAAAGATCTGTCAGGATTTTTGTAACCTTACTGGGTCTGCCTCCCTCTCTGACAGAAAGACTACTTCTGAAATGAAGGTGTTTGTAGTGGTTGATACAATGTGTCAACTTGGCTGAATGACTCACCCCCGGTTCTCTGTTGGTGGGAGCCCCACTTTGGGGTACAATTGGTTCTTCCCTGGAGTGTGACCAGGGCCTGCCTAAGATATGATTGGCTTTCTTCCTAGAGCGGGATCAAGGGCTCATCCTGGGGTATGATTGGTTCCACCCTAGGGCACAAGTAGCCCACGTCAGAATGACTGAGCACAAAAAGACTTTTTAAAGGGCTGAAGGAGTCAACAGTTCACTTCGTGGGAGGAGCTTCGGTCTTCGCATTCAGCCTGGACTTCATCATCTGGCTTGCAGCACAGACTCTTCGGCCTCCAGCTTGCATCTTTCGCCATCTGTCGCATACTTTTCAGCATCCATTACAGACACTTCAGTGTTCCATCGCAGACCCATCAGCCGACAGAGACTTACACGGAATACTGCAGTGAAGTCTAGACCTCGAGACTGAATTCTGCAGTCCAGAGCGTGTAGACGCCCAGTGCGCCCTTCCTCATCTGACTCAGTGGCTGACTGTTGTAAGCCAATCTTACAATTCCTTATAGATTGTATATTTTGTGTTAATATCCATTCTTTATGTTATATCTATTCTGTTCCTCTAAGTAAAACCCTGACCAATACAGTGTTGCTTACCAGAGTAAGAAGGCTAGAGAATTTCTCGTACACAGAAAAGGGGAGGAAAGTTTACTGTTGTAATTCTAGGTGTTAGGGTTGCCTTTGAGGGGAGAAATGTTTTAGTTTCTATGACCCACCTTGAGCAGAAAGAATCCTGGCAGCAGAAAGAAGGGCATGAAAAATCTAGAAAGAGGTTTTACTTCTGACATTTTCCCAATATCCTTCAATTCACATTACTGTCCTGATAGTATGTGATACTTTGGGATAGCAGTTTCTAATGACACCATTCACTGAAGAAGGCACTGCTCTCTGCTTCACTGCATCTTGATATTTTAGTCTCTGGGCCGGAAACTCTAACAGAATTGGGGAAAAGCTGAATTTTAGGTTTTTAATGTATCAGAATATAAAGCTTGCGCCAGGGAGATAGCTCAGGGGCTTAAGTGCAAAAACAAGGAGAATAAGGACCTGATCTATATCTACATCTGTATCTATATAGATAGATATAGATAGAGACATAGACATAGATATAGACATAGACATAGATATAAATAGATATATACATATATACATACAGGTGATCTTCAAATACTTTATTTCATTCTTAGTTTGTCTTTTTATCTTCCATTAAGAGAGTCTTTTGAGAATAATGGGTGGGGTTTTTTTGGTTGTTGTTTTTGTTTTATTTTGTTTTTAGGTCAGTGAAGTCTAATCTATCAGATTTTTAAAAAATGAATTGTGTTTCTGATATCACGTCTAATAAGTTTTTCCTTACCCTTAAGTTCCAAAAATGTTTTCCTGATTTTTCCCAAGTTTTATATTTTACATTTAAGTCACTGATTAATTTTTGAAACAATTTTTAATATGTGACTTCAGATCTGAGCATCCCATATGGATTCTCATACCTTGGAATACACCAGCTCAGGGGGCTGTGAATGGTTGAGCCTGAAGCTGACCTCGAGTAAGAGTCTAGTTGGCTTGTAGAGAGAGGAGGCGTAGACTGGAGCTGAAAACGTGGAAGCACAGTTCAGCTGCTACGCTCTAGGGCTGCTGGTGAGCACTACACTGAGGCTGAAGAAAGAGAAGCCAAGAAGGTCTGAAAATGGACTTCAGGGACGCAGCCACTTCGTCACAGGGGTCTGGATGAGTGAAGTAGACAAGAAGCCAGTCACTGAGGCACAACCCCCAGTGTTACCAGCATCCCCCACATGCCTCTATCCCAGCTTTTATCTTGTCATGATTCTTGCTGTTTCCTACTCCAGATTTTGATCCTGTGAGGGTCTACATAGACCATAGCTTTTGTGAAAGATGATTTTAAAATATGTGAATCTGTGTTGAAAACACCTTACTAGAAGAAAAAGGATAGTTTTGGAAACAAATTGTGATGAAACAATTGGGCTTCTCTAGAATATAAAGAAATCAGCCTAAATCTTAAGTCTCATAGCAAAAATTGTTTCAAAAATTAATCATTGATTCAAATGCAGAATACAAAACTTTTGGGAAAAATCAGAAAAACATTTTTGAGAACTAAGGATAAGAAAAAGTTATTAGACATAGTATCAGAAACACAACTCATTTTTTATTTATTTATTTATTTATTTATTTATTTATTTATTTATTTATTTATTTTTTACAACTCATTTTTTAAAAACCTGGTAGATTAGACTTCACTGAAGAAAAAAAAAACCTTTATTCTGCTCTCGCTATTTATTTATTTAAAAAAATTTAATTAATATAATGCACATTGTTGTCTTCATAGTAGTTGTTACGAGTACATGATGCAGACATGACAACTCTTCTAAACACTATTGGTACAAATATTTCTTCTTATTGAACTAAGAGCAAGTAGTTGTATACATTGTCCAATATTCCATAGTCATAGTGAGTTATCAGCAGAACTGGCAATGTTGGAAGCTGTTGACTTGAGCCTTTTACAGCACAGCATACTAATCTGGCTTTACTTTTCATGCCTCGTGGTTGAACTTTCTGCTGGGTGGTTAAGGCAGAGTTAAAGCAAGACCTATATAACAAAACATGTAACTTTTGTATCTTACAAGGTCAGTCAAATCCCCTAAGGAATTACCTAGAAACTATGTACAGCAGCCGGGCGTGGTGGCGCACGCCTATAATCCCAGCACTTGGGAGGCTGAGGCAGGAGGATCGGTGTGAGTTCGAGACCAGCCTGGGCTACAAAAGTGAGCTCAAGGCCAGCCTGAACTGCATACTGAGACCCTGCCTCAAAACGACAAAAAAAAAAAAAAAAAAAAAAAAAAAAAAAAAAAAAAAAAAAAAAGGAAACTATGTACAGCAGTTTGTAGATCTTTTGTCAGTGTCAGCCATCTGGATAAGTCACAGCCTTTGCTCCACCAGTTTGCACTCTGTGCAAGTCTGAGAGAATGTTTTAGGAAAAGACCCTCTTAATGGAAGATAAAAAGACAAGCTAGGAGTACAAAATATTTGAGGATTACCCAATAATATATATATAGCATCAGGGATTAAACTCAGGTCCTTTTGCTTGCATTTAAGTCACTGAGCTATTTTGATATAGGAAAAACTTAAAATTCAACAGCTAAAAATCCATTTAGTAACTGGTAAAGATATGGATGGCATGAAAGACCTTCAAAATGACTTCCCACTAGAAAAATGCATTTAAGTTACAATGAAATAGTGCTACTTACCTGTAATAACACCTAAGATAAGGAATAGCAATATAAATTGCTGGAAAAGATACAGAGAAATTGGATCTCTCATGTATTGACAGTGGGAATATTAAATGACACAGCCACTCTGCGTTGGGCGGAACTGAAGCTGGAAATTGGTCATGTGTGAAAGGGTAGGAGAAGGCCATAGCGCCTAAAAAAGTCAAGCTACCTGCATCTTGTGGAAAGCATCCTGCCTTAACAATTTCAGTCATCAGTCACTCAGCAACCATGTGTCTCCTGATACTAACTTTGCAAAGGTATGTACACTGTGTTGTTCAGGTCCTTTGCCCATCAGACAAACAGGCCTCCACCTGATCTCAGACTTTGTCTTGTTTTTATTTTGTAAATTCGCTTGCTGTTCTCTCCTGGGGACCACTGAAAGACCAAGTCCCTGTAATCTGGAAAGTAGTTTGGAAAACAGTTTAGCTGTTTCTTTTATAAAACCAAAGCTGCATTTGCTTTACAACTTAGCAAAGACACTCTTGGGCACTTATCGCAGAGAAATGTAAACATGTGTTAACAAAATGTTCATAGCACCTGTACTTGTAATATCAAAAAAAATGAAGCATACATACCAATGCCATTCAATAAGCGAATGGCTGAATGACCCAGGGTACATCCATGTCATGTGATCCCACTCACCTCCCTTTCTGCTACTTCCAGGGAGATACAGGACCTAAGGAACCACACACTGAAGGTAACTTAATCTCTTTGAGTAAGAGATGCTTAAGCTCAGACTGACTTCTTTACATTTCCAACACCTAACAAAGTGCCTGGCTTCTCTCCTGAATCAACAAGTATAGTACAAGTCAAATGAATGAAGGTAGCTTCAGGACAAGTAGCAGGAACGACATTTCACTGAGAGAGAGAGCAACTGCCACAGACTCTTGGCATTGACCCAAGCCAGTGTGACTGCAGTGCTTGGAGTAACATGCAAGTATGAACTATGAGGGTTACATGCAAAAGCGAAAACCAGGTACAGCAGGTTATGGAGCCAGGCCAAGGATATAGACTGCCATCATTACCTCTAGTTTCTATGTTACACAATTAGCATTTTTTATATGTCACTATTATTTCTAATAGTTGTTCCAGATAATCAGACAAATTAAACATATATTAGAATGTTTACTTATGGGCCAGTGAGATAGTTCAGTGGACCAAGTGTCTGCTTAGGCAAGCACAGGGACCGGGATTTGATTCCTGGTAATGCATGCTGCTCTAGTCCTACCTCTGGGCCCACTGAGCCAGTGATCGAGTATGGGCATGGTGGTATACGCCTGTAATCCCAGTGCTGGGGAGGCTGAAAACAGGAGGCTCACTATGAGTCCACCCTGCATAGTGAGACCCTATACAAAAAAAAAAAAAAAAAAAAATTAAAAAGAAAAATTAAAAAAAAGAATGTTTGCTTATATGAAACATAGATTACTTGCTTATGTTAAACATATTAAACATGAATTAGAATGCTTGCTTATACTAAGCATAACATATATTAGAATGGCTAGTTCTTATTTATACATTATTTGGAAATGGGTGTTTACACATTTTTTCCCCCTAGCTAGACTAGAACCATGTTGTAGGCAGAAGTAGTTTTTTTCTCAGTATTCCTTTACAAAAAGCTTCTTGCACTGTTTTCTCTTTGTGAAAACAGGCACACACAGTAAGCTGACCGACTTTTTAGGAAATCATTTTGGTTCCTCCTTCCACTCTCACTTATTTGAAAAGTGACATAGACTGGGCATGGTGGTGCAAGCCTGTAATCCCAGTGCTTGGGAGGCTGAAAACAGGAGAATCACTACGAGTCTGTTCTACATAGTAAGACCCTGTAGACCCTGTGCCAAATACATTTTTATTTATTTCTTTTTATTTTTTTTTGTACAGGGTCTCACTACTGACTCATAGCGATCCTCCTGCTTATACCACCCAAGTGCTGGGATTTAAAAAAAAGATTTGAAACGTGACAAAACAAAGGCCAAGAGCAGGAACTATCTGCATTATACCCTTGCTTGTCAAGTTATCATGTGTACATTTGTTCCCAGTCAGAAATTATGAAGCTATCCATATCAGAGAATGTGAGACCTCGGAGGTATCTTCCAGGCCATGGTTACACAAGTAATTGATGACAGAGACAAGAAAAGAAGCACCTCGCAGTTCCCAGTCTGGCACCTCTACAGCCAAAGAGAGTCTTCCTTTGCACATGATTCTCGGCCACTGTTGACTGAAGGGTAGTGAATCTGTTTGCAATGAGCAACAATTGTTCATAGCGAAATAAATTTCCTGCCACAGTATGGAGCCCTGAGCATTCTTTCATGGAGATGTCCCAAAACCACTTGTTGGCTTACTGACTTCAAGTTGTTTCTCTTACTGATTGAAATTTTCAGAGTGATATTTGTGTAGCTCCTTCTGCTTGCTAAAGCTCAGCAGGTTTCCTGATCTATCTATCATTCTAGGGGATTATTGGGCTCCAAGAACATGGGCTGGCACATTCTGAAATCAACGTACGTGCATGCCCATGGCCTCAGTTGGGTGGCGCGGAGAGTTTCCTTGCTGTGGGAACAAACAACAAAGGCTCCTCTGACTTAATTCCAACAGTGGGCATGCCTGACCCCACATGCTCCATCATGACATTTTCCCTGGAAGCTTGTTCTCTCCTTAATGGCGAAATGAAAGAGATGCTAACGAGGTACAGGACTGAGAAAGTGCTGAACTTTCACTGGTGCAGAATGTTTTTATGCAAATCAGTTTTTCACAGGCCTGGGGCAGAAAGATTTTCCTTCCTGGATCAGGCTTTCTACCAGGGAACTTAGATAGAGAGATCGGCTCATTTAGTGTGTGTGTGTGTGTGTGTGCGTGCGTGCGTGCGTGTGTGTGTGTGTGTGTGTGTGCCAAAGATAACACAAAGCAAACTACGAATTGAAGAACATGTACCAACAGTTCACTTTAGCAAATTAAATTATATGTGAACAGTTTAGATAGACAAATTAGTAAGTAAAGAAACAGTCTAAATTGGAGTTATGTTTAGTTCTCAAATGTGATGTTTCTGTTTATATTAGTTTCAGAGAAAATAAGTACATTGCAAGTGTAATCCTCTCCCAGCCCCTAACGCCACCCCAAAGGCCTCTTCTTTACTGGCTCAGCTTCTAGAGGAGGAGGCTGGGATCTCAAAGAAGATTGAAGTAATGGCAGATAGGGAGAAGAAAATAGATTAAACTGATCAGCATAATGCAGAATTAAGGCAGAGAAGAGCTGTCATATCCTAGCTGGGCTAAGTTGAGGGCATTTTAGAAGAACTTGAAGGGCAAAGAGGAAAAATACTTTAGAACAAGTACCAGGCACAAGGGGTAGGAAAATTATGTGAGGCAGGAAAAGCGAGTGTGAAGTCATTTTTATTACCTATCTAATGTTGCCTAACAGATATTGATAAAAATTTAAATTTCACTTGGATGATTTTAAATTCAGGGCTAAAATTCTTTCAGTGTGAAACTACATCTACATGGAGTGAGGGGGCAGTTGGAACTCACTTGGTTATATACTGAATGTTAAAGAGCTGGCATTTTCCAATATTCTCTTAAATTTGTCAGTGATCTAATGAATACTTTTTGATATTCAAGTGTGTCGAAAAGGAAGGGTGATTGCATAAGAGCAAATGCATCCTCCCTATGAGAAGAAACTAAATATCACCTCTATGCTAAATCTGAACAGACAAGATAGTGTTCTCGCATAATATTAAGGGTCTCAATAGGATGTTGATAATAAAGGGAGCTCGAACCTCAGAGAGAGAAAAACACATGTTTGTAGTCATGGGCTCTGCAATTTATCACATACTCCTTTGAGAACAAGGCTTATATCCCTTCATTACATAAAATTACTCCAATGGTCTCTCAGTTTCATGTGTTCGGTTACTTATACTTCTGGGAAGTTTCGTAGTAGTGATCTTAGTTATCGCTTGCATCAAGAACGTTTTGAAGGCTGTGGACCCCTCCTAGAAACATGTACTTACATAAGAAATACTTTTCACTTGTAATTTTACAAGTTCATGGATATTCTGAAAACTGGCTTCAAAATTTCTCTGCCTTTCTAAAATACCAAAGACATGCAAAAGAGATGCCTTTGTCCTGCCAAAAGCCATAAATGGCCAAGGCATTGGGATTCTTCTTTCATCGGAACAATGGTACTAAATATGAGATAGATTAGAAGTTCTTAGATAAAGATACTGCTCATACAGTACTAAAAAATGTTATGAAACAAGTAAATTAAATGCAGTATTTCCGTGGTACAGAATATTGAATCAAAGAAAGACTTCTTAGTATTCCTAGGTAGTTGATGAAACATGTAGTACTTTCCTACCTCACATGAAGAAGTTGGCCAAAAACTATGGAAAACACAATTGAGCATCTGTAGAGTTGCACTTAATCATTTCACTGCCATTTTTAAGTGCACACATCTTTGTTTCATAGCCTTAGGGAGCTCTTAAACAAATTATAGGGCTGTGAATCAAACTGCAAATCAAGAGCAGATTAGACTTTTTTTCCTGTTGAATTTAAGTGTAAAAGTTATTTTAATGGAAAAAATTTGTCTTCATAAAATTTAAACATGTAGTCCTCCTTTTAGAATGTACAGCCTGTGTTCCATCATGGGGTCGTGACTGGAACTATTGCATATCTACAAGTCCTGCCACCAGGAAATGTTCACAATGGGATTTAAGTGGGATTCTCCACTTCAAGCTTTTAGCACAGGGTCTGTCAGGTGGAAAAGACTTAACACACAGTCAGGTCAGGCCCTCCCAAGGCAGCAGAGGACATTTCACTGCTGCTCTCCAGGTGCACTTGCCACTGGAGGTGATTTTTGGTGTCTGGCCTGCCAATATAGATGCCAACCCACAGTGGAGTAAAGAACTCGCTGAATTTTAATGCTTGATTTATTTCTATGTCTTGGTGTTTGGTTTACAGCAGGAAGCATATCAAATGGCAATGATGTCCTTTAGCTCCTCTTCCCTGGTTGAGAGAACAGGTCTACATGCCACTGTTAAGGTCACTTGCTGCCTATTCTTACATGATTCCTTTTGTGTCTGGTCCTTTCACAGCAGGCGTAGACTGTCAGGAAATCTGCTTGGGGACTGTGCCACCCTTCTTACCTGCTGTGCTTCCCTTCATTTTCCTTCTAGAGGATGCAGTGGGAAGGGGTTGGCACCTAGGAATCATTGAAAACCTGCAAGCATAACAGAGGATGCCACATATACACCTCTTAGCTCCTACTGTAAATTTTGACTTTAGCATAGTAGTAGTTCATTGTGTATCTCGGTACCTTTCCCTTGAGGATATAGGAAGCAATCTTTGTGTTTCCTCGCTTGATCAGGTGAGAGGCAAGGTGTGGGCCTGTTAGCCAGTGTCAGATCAGTAACTGTGTCCATATTATGCTCGCTGAGAGTTCTTGGGTATGTTTACCTGAGCACCACAGAGGGTCTGCTACGCTCACACCACTCCAGGATTTGTTTTTTTAAGAAGCTTTCTTTTGATTTTTCTGGTAGTAGCAGCCAATTTCTCTACAGTGGACATGTATGCTTTCTAATGACTAAGTAGCAATATATATATATATATATATATATATATATACATATATATATATATATATATATATATATATACATATCCTTGATCTATTCATCTGTTAAGAGGCACGTAGGATACTTCCAAGATTTTCTATTATGAGTCATCCTTTCATAAATTTTTAACTCATGACTCTGTCTTTTTCTTCTCGTCCCCCAATCTCTTCAACCTTTCTTCCCCTCCTCATTTAAGAAAGCTTTGTTTCCATCTTTCCTTTTCCTTCCCTTCCTTCCCCTCTTTCTCCTCTCTGGTTCTCTTTCCAATTTGAGCATTTGCTTCCTATTTCACAATATTATAAATTTTGGACCTTACTTAAACTTTTGGTTTCTCACAAAAGAGAAATGATACAATATTTGTACATGTGTCTGATTTATTTCATTAAAGAATATGATCTTGGGCTGGTGAGATAGCTCAGTGCTCTAAATCTCCTGGTTAGGCAACTGCAGGGACCACAGTTCAGTCCCCCGCACCATGTACTGTGCCAGCCTCACACCCAGGGTGGGCTGAGCCAGCCATAACATAAAGAAATAAAGAAATAAAGAAAGTTTTTTTTTTTAAGTGTATGGTCTCAAGGTACATCCATTTAGCTAGAAACATCTCATACTTATCCTTGTTTATGTCAGTGTAGGACTCCGTTGCGTAAAAACCCACATCTTTAGCCATTCCTTGGTTGGTGAGCATTTGTGCCATTTCTAAGATTTATCTATGATGAACTGTACCACTATAAATATGGATACACATATATCTCTGTGGTATGATGCTTTTAACTCTCTCAGGAAGATACAAAGGAGGAGTCCAAAATAACCTCTAATTTTAGTGTTTTTAGCATTCTACACCTTAACTTATACAGTGTTTATACCAGTCTACACTCCTGTCAACAGAGGAAAAGGGTCTCTTTGTCCCCACAACTGCTCCAGCATTGGTTATGGGCAGCCATTCTTTCTGGGGTGAGATGGAATCTCAACACTGTTTTCATTTGTATCTCTTGAATAATCAGTCATGATGAATGTTTTTCTCATATATTTGTTTGCTGTTTATACTTCTTAATCTGAGAAGGTAACATTTTTTTTCTACGAGCAGAATAGATTTATTGGAGGACAGAAAGCTCCTATCCAAGAGAGGGACCGGAGGGGGGTAATGAGTGGATGATCCCTGGAGAGGTAATTTATCGTGAATGGAAAAATTACTTCTAGTAAATAGCTTTAAGTTAGCTCAGTGTGTTATTTGTTCTCTAACAAACTTGTCTCTCACAGAGAGGTTAATTCAGTGAACTCCTTACAGCTGTACTATAAATCATTTTTTAAAGTTTTATTTTTAAAAGATATTTGATTAATTAATCTATTTATTTATTTATTTATTTATTTATTTATTTGGTACAGAGTCTTGCTACACAACTCAGACTTGCAGTGGTCCTCCTGTCTCAGCCTCATCAGAGCTGGGATTACAGATACCACCATGCCCAGTCTTGGAGGCCTGCACCATGCATCCAGGGCTCCAGGGCCAGCACAGCCTGTGGCACCTGGAATTGAAGCCAGGTCCTTGTGCTTCCCAGGCAGGAGCTTAGACTGCTGAGCCCATTTTTTTTTTTTTTGTTTTAAAGAGAAAAGAATTCAATAAAAGAGTGATATGGAATTTCAAAACAAGACGACAGGAAGTTAACAATGGCTATTATACTGCATATTATTATCAAAGTAGTTGCTCATATGATCAAATATAGCATGCAAAATCAATCGGATAATGTAAGTTCTAACTGTTCCTTACAATGAACTAATAAGAAATTAATAGCACAATTATCTTAGCAATCATATATATATATGTATATATATCCCTTCATTCTTTTCTCCCTCCTCCCATTCCAATTGTTCTTTCTTTTTTGAGCAGTTTCTTTCCTTTTCACAATATCAATTGAATGACTTCATTATTGCTTTTGAGACAGTCTCACTAGTAGTTCAGGCTGGCCTTGAATTCCCTGGGGAGCCCAGTCTGGCCTCAAACTTATGGCAATCCTCCTGTCTCACCCTTCCACGTACTGAGATTATAGGTGTGCACCACCACACCTGGCTTCTTTAGATCTAATGATTCAGAGTCACCCGAGCACGCTTGGGGAGCCACACAAGGTTGCAACCAAAGTGCAGACATAGACTCCCTTAATGATGCAGTAAACTCAGAATAATTTAAAATTTCCTGGTGTCTTAGTTACTTTTTACTCGTTGCTGGAACAAACACCCAACACCCAAAATGAAGGAAGGAAAGGTTTATTTAGCTCACAGTTACTGGAAGTTTCAGTCTATACTTGGCCGGATCCAAGGCAGAGAGTCACATGGCAGAGAGCAGCAGTTCATGATGGTGGAACAGTGGAACAGCAACAGTGGTGACAGAGGCAACCAACCAACCAGGGGAGCAGAGAGCAACAGCGCTAGTTTGTCTCTCTGTCTCTCTTTAAATTACATCAGGCTCTCTGCCTCAGCCTATCCTCCTCAGACCACACCTATAATTCCCAGCAGCACTCAGACCATAATCTCATCAGCACTTAAAACACATGATCCCAGTCGATCATGGATCAAGTCTCAAACTCTAGAAGTGCCCACCCCATGACTCATGAGGCTTTGGGGGGACAACTAGACATAAACCATAACACCTGGTGACTGAAAAAGCAAAGGAACACAACTGAGTTACTTCGGGTCTGTCATCCTGTGTTCTCTGGGATTCAGAAGAGAGAGCCAGAGTGGCTAGAGTGATTACTTGAAAACTGGAACCACCTGCATGTGCCTCAGAGTACCTCTTGGACATAGAGTGTGCATCAGGGCTCTCAGAGGTGTTGACATAGTTAGAATGTAGTAACACTGTTAGAATTCAGTAAAAACCTCACAGCAATTGTTTAGAAGTACTTAGATTATCAAAAGATATTTAGCGGCGGAGTGTTTCATGACAGTTTAGGTATGACTCCATCAATCACTCCTGGTGTTCACTGCAGCTGAATTCTGATCTATAGTGTGACATCTTACATACGATCTTGAGAAAAGCTAAGTATTTCTTAAAAGTTAATTGCTTTTTGTTTGTTTGCTTTTGAGACAGGGTCTTGGTAGGTAATTCAGGCTGGCTTTGTTTGTTTGTTTGCTTCTTGTTTCTTATTCTCTTTTATTATTATTAATTTTAAAATAAATGTTTACTGGCAAGAGAATATAGCAATCATTATTATGATATTACCAGCAGCACACATCTAGAAGACCCAAATGACAGGCATCCCAAATATGGCTTTAGTATTGCACAACGTGATCGTCAGTGTAGTTGCTTACTTCACAGATAACTGCACATATAGTTAGTCAGGGTGAGAATTCTACTAATCAACTGCTAGCTTCAAAAATCTGTTGGAGATTCTTGGGGCAATTGTCTTAACCATCCTGTGTATACAAATGCCTGGTTTTGCCCCTGCCATGTTTCCTAACTTTTCTCCTTGCTGTCTCTTCATTGTTTAATCCTTAAGTTCCTGATTTCCATTTAGCTATGTTATATTTTTCTATTTTTATTTCTTCTTTTGAGTTCTTACACTAGGGAGACTATATATTTACACATGTAGGTCTAGTTTATTTCACTTATGAGTACACGTTCAAGATATATGCACTTATATATGAAGGCTTTGTGTTTATCATTCCTTATAGCTAGGTAAAATTGCATCATATAAAAACACCACATCTTTTTCATCCATTCTTCAGGTGACAGGCATTTTGGTTGTTTCCAAGATTTGGCTATCACAAACTGTGCTGCTATAAACATACGTGATATGATGTTTTCAGTTCTTTTGGGAAAATTCCCAGTAGTGGGTTGCTGGATTGAATAGGATTTCCTAGAAGAGAAAGTAGGAGGAAATCTTGAAGACACTGGGGTAGGCAAACAGTTCCTGGACAAAAATCAAAATGCACATGTAACACTTGAAAGAATTAACAACTGGTACCTCCTCTTGTTGAGAAGTTTTTGCATGTCAAAAGAAATTACCAGCAGAGTGAAAAGACAACCCACAAAGATCTTAAGAATCTTAACTAATAAGTATTCAGACAAAGGTCTTCTATCTGGTATTTATAAAGAACTAAAAAACATCAGGGCCCTAAAATTTAAAGACCCAACCAAGAAATGGGCATTTGAGATGAACACACACTTCTCAGGAAGAAATACTAGAAGCTCATAAATACATGAAAAGATGCTCCACATTGCTAGCCATTCATGAAATGCAAATGAAAACAACACTTAGATACCCTCTCACCCCAGAAAGAGTGGCTATCATAAAGAAATCAACCAACAACAAATGTTGGAGGGACTATGGAGAAAAAGGAACCCTTCTCCACTGCTGGTGGGAGTGCAGACTGGTGCAACCATTATAGAAAGCAGTGTGGAGACTCCTTAAAAAACTAGGACTGGAAATCAAGCTGCCTTTGAACTCACCATGTGACCTACAATGGCCTCGAACTCCAGAAATCCCTCTGCCTCAATATCCCAAGTGTTGCAGGTGTGAAGTGCTACGCCAGGCTTCCAAGTTAACTTCTATTGTCGCTGAGAACTTCTGGTGTACTAAGATTACACTGTTTCACACACACTGCTGTGTTTAATCCTAGCAATGACCCCGCTGGATGGACAGTATCATCTCTAGTGCGTAGATGAGGAAATTGGAATGTAGATAAGGTAAATAACTTGCTGTGTGTTCTCAAAAACCTTCTGACTTGGAATGGTGGGCAACCAATCCTACCTCTTCAAGTTCTCTTTCGTCATCTGTGAACAGGGATAATAACGTCACTTGCACACTTTTCTATCGACTGTCCCTAGTGCTTCATTTCTAGTTTTGCCTTACTCCATCTGTGAGACTGGAAAAATCATACTGCTGTTTGCTCTCAATTCTCTTGCTGCACCTGACCTTTTCCTACTCTTTCAGACTCAACTCAAACATTATTTCCAGGAAGATTTCATAACCATGTCTCTTGTCAATATCTACACTTGGCAAAGTCTCCCCCTCCACACTGCCTGCCCCAAATGTTCTCTATACACCTGGTGGAAACTGTCTGCCTGCTTCCCTGCCCCACCTATCCAGAATAAATCTTCCCCCAGTGACCAGCACTATGCCTGGAACATAGAGAAGAAGCTTAAGAAATATTCTGAAACAATATAGGAACACTGGTTCTCATAATTGGCAGGATGCCCAAGATCCAGCAACTCATTTACCTGTCATGGGCTTGGCTCCCTCTATAATGGATAGTTCCTTCCTTCCTGAAGACCCCTTGCTTTTTAATCATTTATTTATTTCGTAAAGGGTCTTGCTATACAGCACGGACTGTACAGTAATTCTCCTGTCTCAGCTTCTCGGAGCTGGGATTATAGGCACATACCACCATGCCCAGTTTGGGTGGCAGGCACAGCACACCCTAGTTTCTGGGGCCAGCATAGCATACAGTACTGGGGATCAAACTCAGGTCCTTATTGCCAGGCAGGTGCTCAGACTGCTGAACTATCTCTTCAGCCCAAGGCTCACTACTTTTCAGAATGGCCAAATGGACAGAGAGAAAGTGCCTTGTACATTGATCATCACGTTGCTCGTTTGCACCCTACAGAGCTAGCTGCTGTTGACTATTGGCCATCCATTTGACCAATACCGGGGCAACTTAATTTCTTATTTTAGTAAATAGAAAACCAGGAAGATTGGAAGTGCTATCTCTGAACAACCAACTGGCTATACTCAAAATGTTAGGACTAATTAATCAGCAATCATTGAAAAACCACCCATGAATTATGAGACTTCTTAGTTCTGTCAAGTGGAAAGATCTTAGGGGTAGAAAATTTGTGTGAATGAGTTTGGTGATGGTCTTCTCCTTACTCACGGAGGCCCCACAAGAGGCAGTTGCTGCTTACGGAAGCTCCTTTCGCAGTTGCTGCTTTGAGAACCCCTAGGAAAGCATCCCCAAGCTGTTAGTTCATTCATCTGAGGTCTCATTAGTCCACAGCAAACAATGCGGAACATGGCCAGTGGACCTCAGCTTGTCAGAATGCCTTAATTTGATATTGCATTTAACTCAGCTGGGACAAATGTCAACAGTCAAGCTGTTTTCATCCTGAATGCCAAAATGTGAGGTGGCCTCACCAGGCCATCCCCAAATGGCTTTCCCTATCCATATCACAAACCAGGTCAAAACGAGTTCAGGAAAGGCAAAGGGAAGAATCTCAGCCTCCTCATTTTTCTTGCTTCTCTCCAGAGAATCAGATGTTGAGACCGACAAACCTTTTGTGTGAGATTAGCAGGCTTTCTCCAGTTCATTTCTGTTTCCTCTTATTGTCATATTTGCGACTTTGTGTTTGCTGTCAGGGTTCTGTGTGTTGAGCAAACTTTCTAGCCTGTGTATGCCTGTGGCTGTATTTGCTCTGCTCTGTTTCAGAGTGAAGGACTATTTACACAACAACCTTCAGCACCTTTTAGGAACCAGAAATAGATGTGAGCCCTGGATCTCTAAGGAGAAGGAGCTGGTGTATTCTGCAGCCAGAACACGCAACAGTTCTTGTGCCAGAGCCAGAATGAGGGCATTTCGGAATACCTGGACTTGGGGCATGACCTGCTGATGGGCAGCAAAGAGCCATGAGACACCGGCCTGAAACCCTTCTTCACAGCAGCCATAATGCGCAGGCCCTGTCAAATCCAAAGTAAAAGCTCCCATCAAAGCCTGCATAGCTCCTAAATTTTCGCACAAGTTGGAACTCCTGACTTTGCCATGCCCTTACTGTGGCTCCCTGGAAAGCTCTTCTGTCTGTGCTTCCATTTCTCCATCTCTCATGGCAAAATAACATTTTTGAAATTGTTATGAATAGCAAAGCAAACAAATAAATGAAACAATAAATATAAAGCACTTAGAAAGGCACAATCTTTACTTCCCTGTTATTGACTGTGCTACTTCCGGTCTAAATTTTCTTATTATTATCATGAATTCTTTCTGATATTTTCCAGCTCTAGTAATAATTGGCTGAGTACTTAGACTATAAAAGTCTTTCTCATGCTATTAGATACTTGTTTTGCCTCAGTAAGAGTGCTATTAGATAAGATCTTTCTTTTGTGTGTGTGTGTGTGTGGTACTGGGGATCAAAGTCTGAACCTTGTACCTGCCAGGCAGGAGCCCATGCTGCTAACCTATATATCCCCGGCCCAACAAAGAATTTATTTATCTATTTTTGTGGGACCAGGCATTAGACAAGCTCTTTCTGTAGTAAATTACTAGTCATCTTTTAATGCCATATATAGCAAATGCAAGTTCACACACAAGTCCAAGGTTAACAGTTTTCATATTCAACTTTCTTTCGTTTCAGTGGATCTATGTTCTACACAGATGCCTCCATTGCGTTTAGGCTCTACTATATTTGACTTGACATTGCTCTTCCAGAAAACAGTATGTGAAGTTATTTTTCCTTACTAAGCCTCAGCTTCTTTATTTGTGAAAGGAGTAGCTGAATTCCTACTTTATGTGTATGGTGGAGCAAATATAATGTGCTTCCACGTGTCTGGCGACTGCTGTGAATTCAGGGCGTGACAGCCATAATCACTGCTGATGAAAGCTTTCTGTCATCACTGGAACCAAATCACCTTCTCTTTTCTTAGACTAAGATTTCTGGTGTGTTAGAACACTTCAAGAAACTTTCGGGGTGTTATTTATGTAGCTACTTGCTTCTCATTAGTAGCAACTTTAGGAATTTCCAGGTGAATCAGGGCAGAGAGAAGAAATCTACAAAGGGAGGAGAATGAAAACAAGTCAAGAAGTAGGGAGATGGAGAGCTGAGAGGCTGAGGACTGTAGCTGCTTCCGGAGGTTGGGACGCCTGTCTCATATCCGACCTCGGCATCAGCGCACACTGCCGGAGGAAGCTGGCTCCCGCTACCTTCTGCTGCGCCAAAGCAGACATGCAGATGGTGAGGCATTCCTGGAAATTTTAAATTGTTTTAGTTAGTAGCACATCACTCGCAGAACCTCAGTGATCCATGGAGTAATAGTTTAAAGGCATCCATATGAGATTTTTAGATCTAAGTGAAGTTTCAGAGATCATCTAACTAGTATTTTCTGAAGTGTAGAAGGTGCATCTGTATCATTTTATGTAGTGAACGTTACAAATCTTTACTTAATATGTTAATGTATATTAGCCAAAAATGACAAAATATATCTGACTTTTCATGGACATTTATTTAGGACAAGACAAAATTTAATTAAGTGTTTTTAAAGACATTTCTAAGATTTATGGAGAAACTTTCTATTTATCTGATGAAAGCTAATAGCCAGAAAAGGAAAGCCCTGGGCTGTTACTAGAAGTTAGTGGAAGGCAGATACATCAGAGTTGTGGCTGGAGGTGCATGTGAGGATGGGGTGTCAAGATTCAAAGCACTGTGGCCAGATTTGTGTAATCCCCTAAGGGATTCATGGAAGCTTGAAATTATACTTGAATTGGCACCATGTTTTGGGATTTTTCCATCACAATGAACTATTATCTCACAAGGGGTGGACCATTCTCTCTCCCACTAAGACTAAGACTAAGACCAAGATTACAAAGACTGAAACAAGACTAAGGCCATAAGATTCCTGACCAAGGTGATGACATCATCCATAAGCCCTTGCTATGCACCTCACTTCACTATTGGATTAATATTAGCCAAGTGATTATCCTTGTAATCTTGTTGGTGGTTTACAATTTGACCCACAGTGTACCCACTTCATAACTGTCCTACCAAACATTCTTGATGTATTAGAACATTTCCTGAAGCTTTTTTGGGCCTTATTTATGTATTTACTTGCTTGTCATTAGTAATAACTTTAGCAATTTCTATTCGTAGCAACTTTAGGAATTTAGGAGAGGTGAACATGGTGGCAACCCTCTTGGGGCCTCTCCTGTCTCTCAGGAGCTATTCTCATCCCCCATTCCTATGCCCCAGTAAACCTTTTCTACTCTTAACCCCCTTTGTCCTTTGGAACTCTTTATTTGGTTTCATACAAACTTGGCCATCTAACATCTAGCAGTTTGGGGGTTATATCTTTCCTACATCAGTGCTATCAATAGCAATTGCAAAGTATGATTAAAACCTTGTAAAAAAGAAAAACAGCAAAACAGAAAACAACTGTTTGATAGCCTGAAGGAGTGAAAAAAAAAAAAAAAGCCATATAACGTGAAGAGACTTTGCCTCTTGACACAAGGAGCCACCAGAACTTCACCAACATAGTATCCATAATGGCAAATTAAAAATTAGACATGTAAAAGCAAACCAAGGAAAAGTGACCCCTGGTAAATTGAAGAATCTCTAAATATGCATCATCTGAAAGATGACTCAGAGGTTAGAATGAGTGGAATAAAAACTTTAATCTCTATAAATATATTCAAGGAACTTAACACATGAAAAAAAGTAAATAGAAAGGAGATCTTAGCAGAAAGATGAAAACTTTTTTTGCAAAAACCAATGAAAACTCTATAATTATAAAAATAAATATGTACCCCAAATTTACATATCTCAAATTTTAAAGTCTCAGGGTGAACTTAGCAACTGAATGCAACATTAGTAACTTTTTAGACATGCTAATAAAAAATGATTGACTCTAGAATGGCTAGAAGGATGGGAGCCTAAGCCACCTTGCTCCATGGGACGGAGCAGCCCTGGGCAGCTCCTGAAGCCTCCACACCAGTAGCAAGGTCAGAAAGTCAAGCCACAGTACCCCACACTACCTCCCCTGCAACAAGAGGAGCAGCAGCAGAAGCAGTGGGTCGACAAGATTACCGACCACAGGCTATGTGGTGGTGGTGGTCACAGTGGAGGTGCCAGTACAAGCACAGAGTGGAATGTCATGACTTCTCCCACTCTGATACCCCTAGGTTGAGGGATGAGATTTATGCAGCACTTCACCACAAACAGTGATGAGTGGGAGTTTAGGACTCCCCCCCCCCAGGAGAGGGAGTAGAACAGGGGCTGAGAAGCCGTGGATGGCAACTTTAGGAGCAGAGGGCCAGTCCACAGCTCAGCACCCCACTCCATCCTGCAGCAAACAACCTGAGAGGACAGAGTTGAGCCAGTGGAGAGGAACACAGGAGGCTGTGCAAGGACCAGGAGGAGCCACCTATCCACGGGACTGGGAGCTGTCCTGGGCCATCTCTGTCTGAGGACAGCACAGCACCTAGAAGAGAGATGCAGAGAAAAATAGGGTACAGAGCGGGTAGGAAATGAAGGGACATACACCAAGTACTGGCTGAAGACTCCATCACTAGCCTCCCATATCTGCAAAGATTAGCCCATGTCCAGTACCAATTCTACTGCAGCCTTGGCAACATTACCCAGTAGTTTTCAGTTCTCTGTGGATACCAGGAGAATTTTATTTTTATTATACTTTATGTTTTCATTTTCCTTTGCTGATTTGTTTCATTTTCCTTATTATTTTTTATTTTGGGGGGTTTGACCTATATCTTTCTCCTCCTCATGATCTCTCTTGATATAATATTTTCACATGAGTGAACATTCTCTCTAGCCCTTCTGCTTAGTTTTCATAGTCTTTTTCTTTCTCCTTCATTCTTTACTTCTGCCTTCTTGTCCAGTTTCCCAATGGTTAAGTGGTCATCCTTCAATCTAGCCTTGCTTCTGCTCTATTTCTCTTCATGTATCTATGGTTTGTCTGCTACCATTCTTAAATTTCCCTTAACAACGTAAAAATCCCTCTATCAAGGGAAACACTTTAATATACAATATACAGAAGAAACAGAATGCATGAAACAGTCAAACAGATATTCAGGAAATTAAAAATTATTGAAAGTTTGCAAAACTACATGCACAAAAGTAAAGATAGAATATCAGATCCAGAAGACAGGATTGTCATTAATGACCACAAAAGGAAAGATCTCTTAAAAATAGCAAGAGAATAGGGAAAAGAATCCAACAGCTACAAAAGTATATAAAGAACAATATGATGGATTGGAGTCAATAAAAAAAAAAACAAAAAAAACTGGAGTTAGCACAAATGAAATTTAAAAAGACTGCTTACAGAAGACAGAAAACTTCCAAATCACGGAAATAGTGGATTTATCCCAGCAATGTGGGATGGTTCAACATATGCAAACCAATGTTGACAGAGCCAAAGTAAAAGTCATATGCTCACTTCAAAAGGTGGTTTTGGGCCACCAGATAGCTCAGTGAATTGAAGTGCTTGCTTAGGCAGAGCACCGTAACCTGGGTTTGATCCTTGGCAGGTCATGCCAGCCCTGTCCCTAGGGCACATTGAGATAATGATTGAAACTGGGCATGGTGGCACCTGCCTGTAATCCTAGCACATGGGAGGCTGCAAATAGGAGGATCACTGCATGTCTGATTTGTGTAGTGAGTCCCTGTAGACCAGCGGTTCCAAACTTTTCTAATGCCATGATCCCGCAATACAGTTCCTCATGTTGTGGTGACCTCAAACCAAAAAATAATTTTTGTGGCTACTTCAAAACTGTAATTTTGCTACAGTTATGATTCGGAATGGCTTTAGGCGACTCCTGTGTTTTGGTCGTTCTACCCTTGCCAGGGTCGCGACCCACAGATTGAGAGCCACTGCCGTACACCCTGTACTATATACATAAAAAGATGGTCTTACTTCAACCTGATAAAAGCCATTTAGGACAAACCAATAGCTAATATCATTCTAAATGGACAAACACTGAAAACTTTCACTGTAAAATTAGGTACAAGACAAGAATATCCACTATCACCAGTCTTATTGAATATAGTTTTAAAAGCATTAGCCAAAGCAATTAGACAAGAGGGAAAAATAAAAGAAATGAGGATAGGAAATGAACAAGTGAAATTATAATTATTCACAAATGACATGATATTGTACATTAGAAGACCCCAAAAATTAGACCAAAAAAATCCTAGATATAATAACCAAATTTAGTAGCATAGCATGATATAAAATCAAAACTCAAAAACCAACAGCCTTACTATGTACAAAAAACATCCTCACTGAGAGAGAAATTAAAGAAACAACATGCTTCATAAGAATATTCCAAAAATCAGCAATCAATCTAACAAGGGAAATAAAAGACTTACACACTGAAAATTATAGTAATCTGAAAAAGGAGAGTGAAGAAGATACAAAAATGGAAAGATATCCCTTGCTCACAGAAACAAAGAACCAATATAGTGAAAATGGCCACAACTCAACATTGTTATTATAAAGATTTAACATAATACTGATTAAATTATTACTAGCGTACCTCACAAAGCTAGGGCAAATATTCCAAAAGTTTATTTGGAAACAGAAGAGACCTATTATAATAGCAAAGATAATTCTGACAAACAAAGCCAAAGCAGGAAGTGTCACAATCCCTAACTTGAAATTATATTACAAAGTTACTGTGATAAAATTATCATAGAACTGGCAAGAGCAGACATGAGGACCAGTGGAACAGATTAGAAAATGCAGACACAACTACAAGCACACTTAGCCACCGTGTTTTTGACCAAGTGACCAAACATATTACCTGGAACAAAGATAAGTCTCTTTAATCAGCGGTGCTGGAAAAACTGGCTCTCTACATGTTGAAGACTAAAACATCTAACACTCTGCAGTAAACTAAAGTCAAACTGGATCATAGATCTAAATATTAAAATAGAAACACTAAATCTGCTGGAAAAGAAAGAAGAAAGAATTCTTGAAGATATAGGTGTAGGCAGAGACTTTATGAACAAAAACCAATCTGCACAGGAAATACTATAAAGAGTCAACAACTAGGATCTTATTTTATTGAAGAATTTTTCCACACCAGAAGAAATCAACAGATTGAAAAGAGTGGGAAAAATGTATCCAGCTGTCCCTCAGACAAAGCGCTTACATCTAGAACATACGAAGGACACGCAAATTTAAAGACCTAATCCATAAATAGACATCTGAGATGAATATACATGTCTAAGATGAAGAAATACAAATGTCAACTAAATATATGAAAAAGTGTTTGATATCATTGCTCACTATAGAAAGATAAATTAAGACAATACTGCACCCCAGAAAGAATGGCTATCAAGACATCAACTAATAACAAATGTTATCGGGGATGTGGGGAAAAAGGAAAGCTTGTCCATTCTTGATGAGGGTGTAGACCACTGAAACCACTGCAGAAATTAGTGCAGAGATTGTTAAAAAATAACTACAATTAGAGGTCTCATTTGACCCAGCTATTCCCCTTCTGGGTATTTTCCCAGAAGAATTAAAAACATCATGCCATAGCATATGTGTGCACTCACAGTACAATTTGCAAGAGCTAAATCTTGGAAGCACCCAAATGTTCATCAACCAAGGAGTGAATAAAAAGATGTGCTAGCTTTATACAGTGAAGTACTACTCAGTTATAAGGAAGCATAAACTTAAGGCTTTTATAGGTAAATAGATGCAACTTGAGACTATAACCATAAGTAAAATAAGTGAAACTCACAAGTACAAAAATGACATTGTCTCCCTAGTGTAAGAAACTGAGAGTAAGTAAGATCCAAAATGTACAATAGATATTGGTAAATGGGTCCAAACTGTTTATTTATTTTTTTTTCAATTCTTTTATTGTTTAAATTTAACAATGGTTATATTACATATTTTCATCATTGGATCAGTTTAGATTAATACATATAGGTATATAAGATTGATCAAACAACTAAACATTAACCTTTCTAAATCCACATTACTTTTTTTTTTTCTTTTCCCCCTTTTTTTCTTTGAAAGTTGACATATTGCATAT
>PVJA010019909.1:0-37677 GCA_004027025.1 Myocastor coypus
CCTGGGTAGGTGTCAAAATAATATTGCAGAATATCTAGAGAGTGAGTGTTTAACCTTTGGCTTGCCTAGACTCCACTGTGTGAAAACGAATTGTCTTGAGTCTCAAATAAAATAGATCACATAGTTAATGCACTTAAGTAACAAGACTCTTCTTTTTTTATGTTTTCAGAAGCATCAGTTTAATAATAACAAAATATACATGTTTGCCTCATGATCATAAGTGGCTGTCCTCACAGGCACACATGTTTACTACATAGGTTGAAACACTCATCAGAATCACTGCATTCTCCTGGCCAAGCCACACATGTGCCGGCAGAGTCTGATACCTGTGGATTTCCATTTCTCTGCATGTGCTGAATACAGAAGGCGGAGCTGGAGCTGCCCAGTGCGCTTCCTTTTATAACCTTCCCAGGCTGCTCTCAGGCACTGTGAAATCAAGCCATGAGAAATACTGCTAACACCATAACGAAAACATCCCAAGTTTACAACTTTGTGGGATGAGATCATTAGCTAGCCAGGACCACAGACTCCCAGCCCAAAAGTGAAAAACACCAGGTCCAAACAGCTCAGAGTGAAGCTAGAAAGTAAAGAAGAAAACAATAATCTTAGAAAATATAAAACTAACTGTAGAACTAATAAGACAACAAATTGAAACCACAGCAATGACATCTTAGGTTTAAAAACGGGTATAGCAATTCGTACTATAATGGCTCTTTGTCTTTTTTAGCTACTCAACACACGTACAGGATTTGAAAAGGAGTTATACCAAATTTAAAGTTGCAATTCACTATGTAAGAGAATTTAACAAAATTTTAAAACCAATTTTGATGCTCATGAAAGTCTTGATTCTTGGATAGATAACCTTGTTAGCTATATTATAAGTGTTAGTATTTACATCCATGTACAAAAAAATCTCAGACATTAAAGCACTTATGAATGAGGAAAATAAAGCTTATAAAAGTTGGATACTTTGCTTAGGGTAACGTAGATTTCTGACTCTGATATTTTACATTACACCGTTTTTATTAATTCAGAAGAGAAGATGACAATAGAAGTGGCTGAGGAGTGACTGTCTATACAAGATAGAAATACAGAACAGAGACGCCTCTCAACTGGCGGCCTGGGGAGCCAGGCTCCAGTCACAGGGTGGTCACTCATTAGCTCTGAGAAATAGAACTAAGTCACTTCACTTAGCCAGACCTTCTGCTTGGTACTTGAATTTTTCAACAACTTCCCCCTCAAACCTGAGCACTGAAATGGCATTACAGCCACTGCTATAGCTGTACCCGTACATATACAAGAATAAGGAAGGAAAAACTTGAAATTTCAAAATCAGCAACAGGGAAATATAGACAGATAAAAATCAAAACAAAAATTTTTAAGTTAAATGTAAATGCAAAATTCCATAATAGCTTTATCTCTAAACATTTTTATCTTAACAGTGGCTAAGATAAAAGGCTTCGGGTTGTACAGACAGACACAAGGGCCGAGGTCTGATTCCGGGAGGGCCTTGCTGGCCCCACCCTTGGGGCACGCTGAGATGACGATTGAGACTGGGCATGGTGGCAGGCACCGTAATATATAATGGGAGGCTGAAAACAGGAGGATCACTGAGTCTGATCCACGTAGTAAGACCTTTATAGACGCTGTACTAAACATAAAAGAAAAGAAAAAAGGTTTTGGAGTTAAGACTTCCTGACCTCAGATCCCAAATCTGCCTACTACTGACCCCAAGTAGGTTTTCTCATCTGAAAAATGAAATGATAGATTGTATTTCCCAGGGTCTCTGCAAGCATCTATATGGGTCAATGTGCAGTTGGTACAATTGATTTTTAAGTTTTCTATTTTATATAGAATTTAATTGTAACATTTTTTAATTTATTTTATTTTTTTTTTCTTGTTTCACAACCTTTGTTCGTTTATTCACTCATTTTTATGGCCGGCTCAGCCCACCCTGAGGTCAGGGCTGGCGCAGCATGTGGTGCCAGGGCCCAAGCTTTCCCAAGCAGGCACTTTAGACCACTGAGCCATCCCGCCAGGCCCCTTAAGTATAACATTTGATCAGAAATGGGAATTCCAAATGATTCCTATTTTTACAACACAACTAATAATATTTTGTAACTGCTATGACACTTGGTTATCAGTAACTTGTAGTTCCCTAAGAGCATACGGAGCTAAAGATGAAGGTTTTTTTTTTAGTGCTAAAACATTAAATGTTCCATAAACATTCGTTGAATGACAAGGTACTTCTCACTGAATGACTATAAACCTGAAATATTAATCAACTAATAAAAACACATGACTGTTACATCTTCCAAAGTGATTACTGGCATATGTTCTCAAAGAGAATACATCTGACTCAAAAAAAGAGTTAATGAGAATATGTGTTTTGAAAAAGTAACCCTCAACTAGTCCTGGCAGTGCACTTCTGCAGCCCTGGTATTCTGGGGGAGTGAGGCAGGAGGACTGCAGGTTTGAAGCCAGCCTAACCAACCGACCAACTTGGAGAGAACCCTGTCTCCAGGTCAAAGGAGAAATTAAACAGAGCCGGGCATACAGTCCCGTGCATAAGCTTTGGGTTCGATCTCCACTATTGGAAAAAGTAAGGATCCCACAGATACCCAATTTTGCTGACACAGACAGATCCTCTGTATCTGAGGATTCAACACTACATGCATTCCATGCCAATGGTTGTCATTCACTAAGCACTTATAGAGCACCTACTGTGTACCACATTCCTTACTAAACTCAAGGGATGCAAGAACAGGTACCATGTAAGATTCCAGGCAACAAAACATCTCAATGTCAACAATATCATATTTCACAACTTTAAAGAAAATAATAAACACTCATTATGCACTCATAAATGTGCAACACCTAGTGTATTTAAGAGTTATAAGAGCACTGCTGGTTGGAAGTGCTGCAGAATCCAGAGGGTGAGATTACATACACTGAACTCTTTACACCAGGCACAACGTGCTGGTCCCACTCACGGGAAGCTCATTCTGGAACTGCCATGCCTGTGTTTCCATTTCAAAGCACCATGAACTACGTCTACAAAAACAAACTCTGTAACAGAGCGTAATGAAGGTCTCAGGACAATTCAAATCCTTCTTGGTGCCTGACACCCGTCCCATGGAATACTGGCCGTGTGTCAGCTCTGACAACACAGCAGCCAACATATAAACATTCTTTCCTGCAGTCATCTCTTTGAAATGCGCCCAATTCATCTTGCAGGTGGTGAAAGATGTGGTCTGGTTTCTGAAAGGAGAAATCATCCAGACACAATGCAGCCACCACACGCGACACATGGCTGCATTCATATTTGATTCAAGGAAATGCGGGGCTGCTTTATCAGTAATTCAGCCATCATTTCGTATCAGAGACATGGGATGTGTCTGATGGTTGGATTAGTTTACACATTAGAGTGACTAAGATATGGCATGTTATCGTGATTGTCACATTTCTTATGTCACAGAGTGACAGCATGGTTTATGAGAACTGAGATGATATAACTATTGTGTCACCCAGATCTGTAAACAACTGGGAAAAGCTAGACCAGCCCTACTGAGAGAAGCTGTAAAAAGAAACAAACACTACAAGTCTAGGATACCTTGGATTCTTCCAAGAGAAGCAGTTGCTGATATGGGATTCAAAAGCAAGTTGTTTGTTTGGAAGAAGAATAAATAGCAGGGACATGGATGAGACAGAGGAGCTGGCCAGTTAAGGTATGTATAAAACCAGTGATGGGGGCCACAGAGATAGCTCAGCAGTCTAAGCACCTGCCTGGCAAGTGCAAGGACCTGAGTTCAATCCCCAGTACCACACACCATGCCAACTGCTCACCAAGCCAGCCACCAAAACCAGGCATCGTGGTACACACCTGTAATCTCAACACTGGGGAGGTTGAGGCAGAAAAGTCGCTACAAGTCTGAGCTGTGTAGAGAGATCCTGTACCAAATAAATAAATAAATATCAGCAATGACTGGGGTTAACTGAGGTTTCATTGGGTGGTGTCTCTTTGAGAGTCCATGTAAAGCTTACATCAGTTATCTCACTCACTGGATGAGGAAGCTGGAGTGTTTACACCATAGTTCTCAAAGTCACGTGTGAAAAGCTGCTTCAAAAGTAATTCCCTCTCTCGCACGCTCAGCTCAAGTACAGGCAGGCAGTAGGATTTGGGAGCCAGAAATGGGAGATGAGCAAATCAGCGATAGCACCGGTTGCCATATGTGACAAGAGCTGGAACCAATACCCACTGAATACCCACTACATGCCAAATATAACACAAGTGTTACAATGTTTAATCCCTTTGGAAATAACATGACCTGTTTTCAAAGCGAATGAACTAAAATTCAAAATAATGCAGGACTTACCCTAGCTGCTGTAGCTCGGGAAGGAGGTTAGAAATTAGATCCAAGTCTGTATATTTAAGTCTTGCAACTTAATGAAGAGCATTAGAATTCTCCTGCGTAGCTATATGAAAGCAGTACTGGGCCACTTAGACAAACTCTACGATTTGAATTTGTTTCTAAACATTCTGTCTTATCCTATTTATTTTCGACACCAAGAATGTATCCTTTCTTTTACATTCCATTTCTAGGTTGAGCTACTGGTGAGCTAAAATCAGCCTGCTCCCGGAAGAAGTTCAGGCCTCAGGCAAGCAGACCTAGCGCAACGAGGAGAACAGTGGAGTTAGAGTTTTCAGCAAGACGCCTAAGTGAACCCCAAGCATACCAGAGTTTCAGAACTGCATCTTCAAAAAATCCAGTAAGTTGGAATGTATGCCTTTGTGCACATCGGCTGTCACTGTGTTGATGCCAGGTGAGCGTAAGATGCCCTTTCAATGCCAGGCAAGAGCCTGGCATCCTCCTGGAAACAATAGGCCACTCTTGCTGATTTTTGAGCAGAAAAAATGGGATTTTGCAAAGATCGATCTGGCCACCATGAACCAGAAGGATTAGAAAACAGACCAGGACCAGTTATCCATGGAAGAGCTATCTATTGTATGGCTGTGGACACTTTGAATGGCAGCTTACTAGTGTAGACAAAGTTATTCAGAGATCTTCAGTTGAGACTAGACATGTTCTGAGGATCAGAGAAATGAAAACTCTCATCCTGGGGATTTTCAAGACATATCAAACATATCTCTTCCTCGGCTAGTTTTAAATAAGTTGGGAGAAAAGATAACACGTCGCAGGTGGAGGACCAAAATATCACCTTTCCAGTCTGAGCACATGCGTCACCCCGTCACCAAGGCACTTGTACCTACAAGGGAACCCAAAGCCTGTGCAGAAGAAGCAGAAGGGCTTAGGAGAACCTGCACTGTGAGGTCAGCCAGAGCCCTGTCCTCAGCGACTGGTACTCCATATGGAACCAATGCAGGCTTAGTGAAAAATAAAAAATCCACTTCTATTTGGGTGGCGTCTGATTGAAATTATTTCTACTTTTGCCAAAAGTATGAGGGAAATGTGTGTTCCCCTGGACTAGAACGGTGAAAAATAAGTTAGTCGCTGTGCCAGATCTAGCTTAGTGTTTTGGATACTTGTGCTGTTACCCTGACAAATGCAGCCAATTGTGTCAAATCCCTCTCACTATGAGACAGGAGAGAGAGGAAACCTCTCTGTGCCTTTGCAAAGTGACCCGACCGGAGGACATGAATGGTTCCAGCAGGTTTCTGAAAGACGCAGAAAAGCCTCCAGCTGAATGGATAGCAGAGGCTACAAAGACATTTTGAGCTCACGGGCCGCTGTCCTTTCAATCACTCAGGCTCCAGTGCGAACTTTACTGAAATAAGCAACCTCAGAAGATTATTTTTTAAAAAAAAAAAATGAAAGTTTCTATTTATTTTAAGAATAGAACCTTTTCCAGTCCACTGCAACACCCAACAGATGTACCTCAAGGATGGATTCACCCCTAGCGTTTGCTTTACAGGGCTGATTATACAGCCACCTGCGGCAGCGCAGATGCAAACATCCCCACTCCAGCTGGAGCACACGCCACGTGTGGACGGTGCCTGGCAACAGCAGCTGCAGCACTTGACGGCCAGCCACCGCATGTTTTGGCCTATTTTGCCTTTCAGGGTCCAAACTACAACTTGCAGGAATGGAGGTTACCCATGCTTTCAAATGTTTCTCCAAGGGGCCAGGCTAACTGAGATGACTAGAATGTTTCTGTTCTACAGCCTCAGTTCATCTTTTGTGTGTTCTTTGATCTGGCCGATAGAAGTTGGCTTGTCCTGAGAGGACACGTAAATAAACGTAAATATAAAAAATGTAAACAGAACTCCAAAACACTGAAGAGGAACATGTGCTGCTAATCACAAGGAAAACGAATTCCCCAGGTGCAGTCCAGGTAAATTATCATACACTGCTAGTGTATATTTTTAAGGACCAATTGTATTTCTAAAAGCCTTCGATATGAAAAGACGTAGGAAATTGGGAGCCATCAAGTAAACAAAGCTGTGTCTGAGTGCACGCTGCTCAACTGAGCAGACTGCAATTACATGAAATTGTCTGTAAAGAAACAAAGAAAACTCAATGCACAGTGCAAGGAAAGAAAGAGAGAGAGAGAGAGAGAGAAAGAAAGAAAGAAAGAAAGAAAGAAAGAAAGAAAGAAAGAAAGAAGGAAGGAAGGAAGGAAGGAAGGAAGGAAGAAAGAAAGAAAGAAAGCTATAATGACAATGACTAAGAATAAACCCAGTCAAGGAATACAAAGCGCTTTTAAAAGGACAAATTAGAAAGCCTAGCATAGAAAATTTTACCATACAGCCTCAACGGCCTATCTAAAAAGGCAGAAGAAATAAATAATCAGTCAATGTGAAGATAAATCAGTAGAAAATGGCCAAGTATAAAAGAACAAAAAGATTAAAGAGAAACATGACCTCAGCAGCCACAAGAGCACCTCCTCGGGATGCCCTCACTGGAGCCATCCACATGGGATAGGAGCTGTGGAGAGGTAAGTGGGAAAATATTTAAAAAGCATTGGTCAGAAACTTCCAAAATTTCATGAGTTTTCCGCCATTTGTGGTTCTCAACAGCTCAGCAAAGCCCAGCATAATGAACAGATACACGTCTACTCATGTCAAAATTGAACACCAAGGAGCCAAAGACAGAGAGAAAGCTTGACAGCTTGGCTACCTGCAGGAGTTTCCCATTGCTCTGTGGCAAACGCCCACCAAAGCGGGAGCTTAGACAACACCAAGGCCCACGTGCCTAATCCTGGAAGTCACTGCGGAGGCTGGAAGTGCAGTCCGTACTGGCCTAGGGCAGTTTTTGTTTCCTGGCTCCTTCGACATGGTGGCTACTGCCATTCCTTGGTTTGTGGCCAAATTTTGCCCATCGTCTGGACAACGCCCTCAGGTTTCCTCATCCATGTTCCCCCTCTCCTGCTCCCACAGCCCCTCCCTCTCCCTCTTCCTTTTATTGCCCTGCCTTGCTTGTTTCCTTTTGGACTCTGTGAGGAGCACTGTAATTGTGGTGAGCGACCCCGAAAACTTGGAGCATCTGCCGGCTTTAAGGACTTCAGCTGAACCCCACCTGTGAAGACTCCTTTTAAGACAGCGTTGGGCTATACGTGAGGTTACAGAGGAAGTCAGGAAAGTCAAAACCAAGAGGAAAAAGAGAAGAGCCAAAGCAAGGCAGCTTTTGAAGGGTTAAGCACACCTGCAGAACTTGCTCAGCACTTTAAACAAGATGAAGGGCTCGCACTAACTTCATGGGACCTGCGCTCTGCGTCCAGCATTGTCCCTCTCCAGAGCCCGGCCTCGGAAGCTATCACAGTTGACATTTTCGAGATGAGGAGGCCGGCGCCCAAGTGTGACTTGTGCGTGGTCACAGAGCCAGGCAGCAGAATCAGGACTGAAATCTAAGTGCGCCTGGCCCTATTTTTGCCTCCCTGTCACAACTCTGTGTTAGTTAAAATTGCTAACGCCTATGAAGCAAGGAGCAGCATTCATGGTGCTCTGTACATGCCCTCCATGGGTTTTAGATTAGACCTCCTTCTTTGCTCAAGACTAATACACAGCACTTAATGATGCCAAGCCATGCAGCAGCTGTACCTCCTCCTCACTAGGGGCAAATTCGGTCTGTTATGTTGTTGCCCAAGGAACGCAAAGCAGATACCCAGGATACCCCTGATGAGGATGTGGAGCCAGGACCACAGAATCCAGGACCTTTAGAACATGGCAGAGAGATCCTGTGCAGTTACTACCATGAACATAAAGGAGACAGAAACGGGAAGCTGCTAAAGCGTGAGTACACAAAAGGGGCAGAGATCACCGGCCCAACAGGCCATAAATTAGACCCACTGCTGAGCAAACCTGCACCCATTTATTCAGTCATTTCTGTTGGCTTCAAGTCTGGATTAAAGAATAAATGTGCAGGCAGAGCTAGAAATTACTTCCTGAGCTTCCGAGGAGGAGAGGGGAGTGAGCTAAGAACCTCTCCACTGGCTTCCTGCGTGGAAGGGGAGGCTGCGGGACAAGAGAGCCCCTGGCTGAACTGTAGTGGCCCCTTGTTAACTTTAACAGCTAGTCCAAAGGAATGTTTCAATAATAATAATAACGAACTAGCCTACAAAGAGCCCTTGCCTGTGCCTTCCTGGCTTAGATATTTAGCACAAGCTTAGGATATTCCATAATCATCCTCACGAGGCAATTTAAACTAAGAGTGTAGTCACATAGCCAGTAAGTCAAAAATGCAAAATTAGAGCTAAGTATGGTTAACCTGAGAAATGAAGATCTGGTAGATATAAAAAAAATTAAAAAAAAAATAACCCTAGAAAGTATCTCTAAAAAAGTGACCTATAGCACATCTTTTAACTTCTTAAAAAAAAAAAAAAAAAGAACAGGTAGAATCATGATTTATAAATAGTCCAAATATCTTTCGATGTTTCTGGCACTTCCTGAGGGGAGCTGCCTTTGGAATGTTATAATTTCATTCCTGGAAATTGCATCAGTCTCTACGGAAAAAGTTAATTCAATGGTAAGAGTGGATATTCTCTACTAATAAGGATGCAATAGTGTAGGTGATCCGGAATGTGTAGCTCTACACAGAAAGGCACCCGGGGGTGGGAGAAAGCACATAGGCTCATGGTACCCTGGGCTCGCACAACTGCAGCCGCATGAAAGTGCGGATCGCACTCCCAGGAGCCCATTTGGCAACCTCCCAGGGATTATTAAACAGGGATCTCCAAGACCTAATTTCTGAAACCCACCACGACTACAGCAGCAGCCAACTGCCTGCTGAGTACAAAGTGGTCCCCGTCCTCCCCACGCTGTCATCCTGGAGGGCTTTCAAGTGAAGCTGAGGTGATCAAACAGCTCCAGGGCCTAATTAGTTCCCCGACCAACCACATCACTCCCTCCTCAAATCCCCAGCCTTCCACACAAAAGCTGCAAATTGCTTTTCAACCTTTGAAGCCTTCCCAGGAAGCCCCAAGAAACAGCTTTCTAGCTGTGCCCAGCACCCTCTAATCAAAAGCCTGGGCAAAGGGTAGGAGAATCGGCCCCTGATTGTCAGTGACTTTAGAGAAGCTTCTGGCAGGAGCTAATCAGGGCCAGTGGTGGGGAAATCAAAGGATGTAAAAGCCTCGCCTCTAAACACAGGTAAACCCAAAGCCGAAGCCCTGATCACCCTGTGCTCCTCCTCCTCTTCATCCTCCTCCTCTTCATCCTCCTCCTCTTGCACTTCTTGAAGGCCTTGGCTTGGCTTCTATCTGCAAGGACAGCAAGGCCAGGAGCACAAGAGCTTTCCACCTCAGGATCATTCTTGGACTTCCTTCTGTCCTCTCTCTCTCTCTCTCTCTCTCTCTCTCTCTCTCTCTCTGCTGTTTCCCTATTTCTCCTATCAAAGCCCGGAGGGGCACAGCTGACAAGTATCACTGAGAAGTGCTCTTGAGGTTCAGCCGCTTCCATCATCCCGTAGCCCTGGTCCGCTCCACCATGGGCCTCAAATGAGCACTCATCCTCCTCTTCCGCTGAATCAGGAGCACAAAAGCTCTTCTCCCCTCCACCTTACCCCTGAGGTACAGAACAGTGGGTGAGGGTGTGAGCTCCACAGCGGGGTCCAAATGCTGGCTGGCTGTGCACTATGTGTGACCATAACTGTGACTTCGAAGTTCACTGAGCCTCAATTTTCCCATCTGTGAAATGGTTGGTTTTGTTAGTAGAAAGCCATTATTTCAGGCACATTAAGTCTCCATGAACTGTTAGTCACTATTCCTTACTATTGGGTCCAACCTCTCTTGCCCACCTTTGTTTTGTTTATGTTTCTTTTGGGAAAAATCATGTCCCTCCCTCCTTACAAGATAAGCTCTCTTCCTGTTCCTTTGTAACCTTTTTAGATTGCTGTCCATTGATGATGCCAGCTTTCTTCAGTGTTAGTGTCTACTCTCCCTCCAATCATTGCTATCACATTTGTAAATCCCACAAGAAAATGCAAATGAGAAACGCATGACAAGTCTCATTCTTGATAACTATAGAAAGGCGTAGCAAAGTATGCTAAATATCTACTTTAAAGCTAGCAGAATACTGAAAACATAGCCGTTCATTCTTCCATGCAATTTTTCAGACAGCAAAACACCATCAGGAAATTTGGAGGAAAATAAATATGGTAGTGGCACCATAAAGTGGCATAATCTTTCCAGAAAGCAATTTAGAAGTGGTAACAGGAGTCATAAAAATATTTATATTCTTTGAACCAGAAATATCAATTTGGAGAATTTATCCCAAGAAGTTAAATGTATTCGGCACCAAAGTTTGTAACTGTCCTAAATATTGTCACATGAAGCTGGAAACAGCCAGTCCTGGGGACTAGCCAAGCTTCTCAGACACTACCCACATGGGGACAGGATGTGGTTTTGATGTGGAAATTTTGTTGAAACAAAGAAAGAAGCTATTTATTGTGCATTGCTGTCAGCATAACTGCCTCCAAGAACTCCATCCGAGTCTGAAATGGACCACACAGATACATAAGGAAAAAGCAGCATTGAGAATCCAGCAAACATAAAGATAACAAACAATAAGGCACGTATCTTTTAAAGCCATAAAAAGGAAATGAGCAGTAGAATTTTGCAACAGTGCTACAAACAGCTGAATGTCCTTTGCTCCTGCTTTATTTAAGCTAAAAGAAGATGATCGCAATCCTATGAAGAGGCAAGCTGAGGAGCTAGGACAAGAGGCCAAAGGCAATGGCCCCGGCCATCAACACTCAGAATCTAGACAGCTACTAAACTGAGAATCATTGTATGCTATGACACGGGGCGAGAGAAGAGAAAAGTACAGATGCTCTGGGAATGCCCAGATGGCTGGGGTGGGAGCGGGCATCCTGCAGGCCTTACCTGTGGTGAGCCGAAATTGTCCACGCAGAACAGGCAGGTGGCAGGAAATTTCAAGTGGAGAGAACAGTGTCAAAAGACAGATGACTTGAGTAAAAGAGCGTGGTCCCTTCTGACAAGCTGAAAGCTGGAGAAGCAAGCAGGAGCCAGGTCAAGAGGTCCACCATGTTGTCAACTAGAAGTTACCTACAGAAGGTTCTGGAAAGAATTGAAAGACTTGAAGAAGCAAAGTAATATGGCACTTGTTATTACAAATGAAAGGATGACACTAATACTCAGGGGGCTCTTTAATGTAAATTATTTTAAAAGCCAATGAGTAGCCGAAGAGAAAATAATTTATTCTCAAAAATAAAATTTCTTTGTCTCTTCTGTCCGCCAACACTTCTAAGCCATGTATCCTCCATTTTAAAACAATAATGGAAGGATTCCATTGTGCTTCACATTTCATCTAATGCCACCCAGTTTCTCAATCATGGCCTATGTCTCCTTCTTCCAAGTTCCTACCAGACATTCCCCTGAATCGACCTTAGTGAGACTTCTGCACCTGAGACCATACTAAACCAGGTCTCCTAATCATCTACGTCCAAAAAAGTTATTTGTGATTGTTAGGAAATGAGAGCTATGGGGGCTGGGTAGATAGCTCTGCCTGGCAGGTGCAAGGGCCTGAATTCAATCCCCAGCTCCGGGTGGGGCGGGGGGAGGGGGGCGGTGAGAGCTCCGTCTAGTGCTAGAGACAGGAAGGAATAAAATACGCCAAACTTCATGGGAGAATGTGGCCCAGGAGAAAGGCGTCATGTGAGTCAATGAGTTTAAAACTCTCCATGCCAGCAGCTCTAGCATTTCAAATCTTCCCTACAAAATTTCTGCAAAAGATGTCAGAGATCCTACCCCAAATGCACCATCTTTTTTTGCTTCCTGTTACTTCTGCCTGGCTGTAAACTTGGGCCCAAGGGGATCCCCCAATGGAAAACTTAGCCGCTCTAATGAGATCCTGTTTTCCCCACCAAAAACTAGGAAAAAGAAATGCGTCTGGGCGCCAAGCATGTGTACATACCTCAGTGCAAAGGGAGCAGGGACACCAAGCTCTGACATACGAACGTACGGACTCCAGGCGCTGACGTACGGACTCCAGGCGCTGACGTACGGACACCAGGCGCTGACGTACGAACGCCGGTATATTTAAAAGGTAGCAGCGCCCATCAGCCCTGTCGGAGGGCGAGATGGTTTTCGCCTCGTCCCCGCTCTGTTTCTGTCTTTTTCAACCCAGTGCTCCTCCTCTCCAAGTTTTTCTCTTTCCATCATTTTTATTTTTCAATAGTCTTTATCTTGAAGAGAGTAAAACTAAGAAAACCAAAAATTATACAGAATTTCAAAACAAGATGATAAGAAATGAACAACGGTTCTTATATTGCATAAAACAAAGTATATTTTCAAGGTAGTTGTTCAGATTCCCAGATATAAGCGTGAGAACTAGGCCCGCAAAAACATAAGCATGAACTGTTCCTTTCAACAAACTAATAGAAATTAGTGATACAGTAATCTTCGCCAATAAAAGAAAGAAACATTTCCATTCCTTCTTTTCTCTTTTTCTTAGCAGTACCTTTCTCTTTTAAAGTATTGTACCCTTTGGATTGTGGTTATGCTTTCAGTTTCTTATGCGACGGAGGTGATGCAGTGCTTACACACGTGCTCTGATTTATTTCACTTAGTTTATTTATTTCTCTAGTTGTGTCCATTTACCTATGAAAGCCTTGAGTTTATCTTTCCTTATACCTGAGTAATACTCCATCATGTAAAAATACCACATCTTGGGGCTGGGGAGATAGCTCCAAGGCACAAGCGCCTGCTGGGCAAGTGCAAGGTTGTGAGTTTGAACCCTGGTCCTGAAAAAAAAAAAAAAAAACACCTCTTTCACATCCCTTTTTCAGCTGACGGGCATTTTGATTGTTTCTAAGATTGAGCTATGACAAATTACACTGACACAAACACGGATGCACACATATTGCTGTACACAGGAGGGGAATACCTGAGTAGAACGAGGCATTGAGTCCAAGTTTTCTGAGAAATCTCTAGACTGTTTTCCACAGCGATCATACCAGTCTACGCCCACATGTCACAGAAAAAAAGAAAGAAAAACGAAAAACAGCCCCTCCCGCAATACAAAGACCCAGTCAGAAGGTAGGCATCCGGCATAAACACACGCTTTATGTGTACTTATGTGCACGTAAAGGTGAAGCAATGCGAACGGCAAGCGAATGTGGAAACCGTTCGACGTCATTGGCCATTTCATCAGTGTAAATTAAAACAACACTGGTATTCCATCTCACCCCAGAAAGAATAGTTAACATCAACAAATTCTGGCAGGGCTGTGAGGAAAAAGGAAATCTTCTCCACATTTGATGTGAGGGTAAACGGGCACGGTCTTCTCCCTCCATTTTGCAAAGCCGTTCGACATTCCTGGTGCCCCTTCAAAAGTGCCAGGTCCTAGGGAGTTCAAACTTGCTTCTGCAGTTAGTTTATGAGCTCTAACAGCAGCGACTTTAACCACTCTGCACCTCAGATTCCTCTCACATAAAATAAGGATAATTATCAGGGCCATATTTTAAATCAATTAATGAGCTTTCTTCTTTTGCATCTCTGTACACATAATCCATGTCGTCAGTCTAGGTTGCCCATCTGCCTTGTCTGCTGTGGAGGTAAGAAAATGAAGATATATCTTCAAGGAAAAAAGGAAGAATTATTATCACTGGGCAGATGATATGCAAAACAAGAATCTGCAACCAGAAAGTAGTGTTGAAATGTAGATTCCACCAAGAAATAAGTGTTTATAGATTCCTTTGTCACCTTCCTTTAATAATATTCAGAGATTATTCTGGAATCTTGGAAATTTTACTTTTGCATATAAGGGGTCCCTATCTAATAAAAAGAAAAGAGACCAAAAAAATGTTCTTTTCCTGTGACATCCAAGTGAAAGATGGAAGCCAGTAAGAAGGAAGGGATGTCATGGGTGAGGAAATCTCACTGTCTGTCTTCAAGCCAAAGATTTGGAGTAGATGTGATGCATTTACTAACCCAACGGAGATTCTCAGAGTGAGCAGCAGTAATTGAGGAAGGATCTGTGTCAACATGAACTTTAGTAACTGCATACAGGGATTTACAGAGAGAGAGAATGCGTGGATGTTGGGGAGGTTGAAGTCCCTAGGCTTGATAAATACTTAGGTATCTCTTCAATTTACTAATGTACTCCTTAATACATGCTGTATTTGTTATTTTTTAGATCATTTTACCAAAATTCCTTCTTCATCGATTTGCATGACGTTACAGGAATCTGTCCACCCTCTCTACCATGCTAAAGAGATGGTGTCTTTTTCATATGGAAAAGAAATGTGTAGAGGTTGAAATGCCATGCTTTACTTCAGGATGAAGCTAGTGTTTCTAACCAGGTGACAATAAATTTTATAAGATTTTTCATTAAGATAAAAAGAGCTGATAACATTCCTCCATCCTGGTAAAATGACTACAGTACTATACAAGCATATTATACAATACTTAATCCAAGTCAAGTAAACTAATTTAGAATTTATGGTTGGCAGTCCATCAGCATTAGTGCGCAGTGGTACCAGACATAGCCATTGACAGTCATTACCTGAATCAGGCTCGATCATAAGAGAGGCTATCAAACGTGTCCTGCTTATTACATTAGTCAGCTTAGTGAACTTGCTAGACTTTCATGGAATCCTAATAGGGGAAAAACAAAATAAGGTACAATAGGATATGAATTTCACAGAGATCATGTATCTTTGTACAATTTCAGTAGGAGAATGAAAACACAAAGAAGGTGAAGAAACTTGCAGTCTGTAATGTATTTCCATTTTTCAGGACCTGACCCCTCTTCATCCTCTAAGGTTGCTGAAGCGTCGCTAACAAGGAGCTCTGCTTCGTGTCAAGCTCCCTCCATACCCGTGATGGAAGATCGCTGGGCGGACACTCCCTGTACACAGCCCCTTCTCGGGTTTTGCTCCGTCCTCTCTGGTGCTCTTTCCATAATCACGTGTGGGTCTCTGTTGTTTCCAATGGATTGTTATTTGTCTTCATGAAGAAGTATATTGATCAGAGCGCCTCCGGTGGTGACACTCAGCTCCAATGTGCTTCTGCTATGTAAGCAAAGCGATTAACTAAGTGAGTGAGAGCAGTGGGAATACACTGAGCCTGAAGACCCTGGAGCCGTGGGCTGACGCTGCCTGGACCCCAGACTCCCCTCTCCCTGCACTTCCCTGTGCTTTCTTTACTTTTACCTTGAGACACTGAGTCGACTAATAAGAACGCTACCACTGAGAGGCATAACATTTTTAGCTTATGGATTTGGTCATGAGAACAAATCTCTTTTGCTCCAATTCCCAAAGTGTCGAGGAAAGAATTCATTGGCCGAGCCTGAGCAGAATCCACCTCTAAACCATTAAAATGGATCAGAGAAACTATGCCTAGGCCAAGTTACACTTGTATGATAATTTTATGTCAATAATTTATTCAAATATATAGAAAATTTCTAGTGGGTATGGTGGCACACACCTGCAATCCCAGCACCTGGGAGGCTGAAAACAGGAGGCTAGCTATGGGTCTGAGCTGCATAGTGAGGCCCTGTACCAGGTACATACAAAAGAAAGAAAATTCCTGAAAAGGTTATAGACAGAAAAGTTTGAGGGTTTACTACCAAAAAAAAAAAAAAAAAAAAGCAAAACAAACAAGCACTGTCATGTCCATTTCCTTCTCTCATGTCCCTTCGCACTTTTGTAAAGCCTTGGCTTGACCTTTCTGGTGCTGAGATATTAACTCCTAGCTGCGTCTGCCTCGGTCACCACATCAGGACCATTTGTAATGACGCAGCCAGTGGCCACTTCGCACACTTCCCGCAGCAGGCGCCATCCATCCATCTGAAGTCCCTAGTCAGGGGTCAGAACTGCATCTCATCTGAAATTTTTCCCAGCATCCCCTAGATTGATAACCAGCGGTGCTTTCACAAAATAAATCTCCAGAATCATCCCTGTCTTCCGGAAAACGAAGCCTCAGCATCAGCAGCATCCTGAGAGTGGGAAAGAAGCTGCAGAGGGGTACAACATAGCCTGAGATAAATCCTGACGTCCGGCAGGAAAGGCAGACTCTGCCTGATGGAAACAGGGCCAGGGAGTGCCAGGCAAAGCATGTTGGAGCCTGGTACACAGACGCCAAGCCCCTGAGGGATCTGGCTCACTGAGCAACTGCAAAGGGTAGAACTCCCTGTGCTTGCATTAAAATACGGACTACTCATTTTCCCTCTTGTCTTGGAAAAAAGACCACCAGAGTCACTAGACCACACAGCCACTGGCCTTAGAAGTAGAAGTAACCTCAGAGGTCACTCAGCTTCAACTTCTTCCCAGGGTTCCAAGTTACCCTGCCCACCTGTCTTTGAGGTCCCGTGATGGGCTGACAGAAACAGGCTTGCTGTAAGACTGGGATGCAAAATTCAGCTCTTATTACTTACATCAGTCAGTGTTCTCCAGGGAAACAGACTTAATGTAAGATTATAAATCTATGAATGAGTTGCAGGATCGGCTTACCATGGCCACAACACCCAGAGTGGGGTTTCCATATCCAAATCCAGAACAGTGCTAAATAAACCACTGTGATTCTCACACACCCCTGATCCGTGTTCACACACTCTCAATGCAGCCACCTCTGAAAAGCCCCACCTAGGAGCTCACGAGACTTCGGGGGACCAAGTAGATCTAATCCGTGCCTTCTGTGACTGTACAATGGCCTTCTGGACTCTCTGGTCCCGAGACTTCTTGCCAGGCTCGCATTACCCTGCTGCCGGCGCGTCTGGCCTGCCGGCCTGGGCTGCTCACCTCCCTGAGGCGGCGCACTCCAGCGTGGACAAATAGAACTTCCCGAAAACTCATTGTTGGGCTAAGAGGAAATCTGCTGCTCATGCATTTCGCATGCATTGTTCCTAACTTAGTATTCTGCACAAGGAAAAGAAAAAAGAAACCTTTCCAGTCTTTCCTAATAGTAGTGTAGTAGGCTCCGATCATGCATAAATTCCCTTTTTCCATAGGCGTCCTCTCCCCACAAGGGCCAAGTCTCCCAGTGCATTGCGGCCCCCATAAATCTTTTTATTTTTCCAAATTCAGCCATTTTGGTCCTTAGAGATTCAGACCAGCAGCCCTCCCAGAGTCTGTGCATCACAACAAATGGATTTAAATTAAATCTTAGCTCCCACAATTCACTTTCCATAGAGTCCCATAAAATGGAGATGTCAAAAGTTGGAGAAAATATAACAGTTTCACAATTCAGTATGGAACCACGGGCCAGAGACGTTCACGCTGTCTCACTGGGACACACAATAGATGTTTCCGTTGCCAGAGGAGCGCATGGGATCTCGCCACCTCCCAAAATCAAATTCATTGTGCACTGATAAGAAGCCAAAAGGAATCCCATTGACAGAAGTAAAATACCCAAACCACAGGCTCCACAGCTGAATGCCACGCTGTCGGCTCCCTTCCACTCCACCTTCGGTGAAGCAGAGCCAGCAAAATGAGAGTTCTTTCATAAGAAAATGACAGATTTCTTATGGGTCTTATGTAATGTAAGCTCATCAGACCAATGGTGGCCTAACAGTGCAACTATTTTCATATATGTGCAATTGTACATCAAAACAATATGCAATCTTACCAAATAAAGTCAAATTTCACTGGCTGGCATAATTTTCAATTATGTTTTCTGGGAATGTGAACAGATTCAGTGAGCACACTTTAATAGCATCTTAAAATTTTAGAGAAAAATACAGCAACTTGGAAATGATTGTGAACGTCAAAACTTTTCCATTTTGCCGTTTGTCTGTCACTGTTGTGCTTCCCAGGAGGTCAAGTTGTGTATGGGCATCTAGTCCTAAGACCTGGAGTCACAGAGGAGGCTGACAGCTGTCGGTTCCCTGCACTTCAGTGTAGCCATGTGGCTTTGGAATGTGCGTGTTCTTCGCACACTTGCCTAGGAAAATAATGAAAGAGAAAAGCACATTTCAAAGCTCTGAGCTTTTTTGGTTTTGTTTCATTTTTGTTTTTTTTTTTTTTCTGTATTTTAGGGAAGGGTCTACAGGGTGCTCAGGGTCTCACTACTAGATCGGACTCAGTGATCCACCCATTTGCAGCCTTCCAAGAGCTGGGATTCTAGGCACGCTCCACCACGCCCAGTCTCAATTGCTGTGTCAGCACGCCCCAAGGGCAGGGCAGGCACCACAGGCCCTGGCATCGAACCTTGGTCCCTGTACTTGCTTGCAGGGGCTTTAATCCATTGAGCTATTTGGCCAGCCCTCAAAGCTCTTTGACTGGTGACTCAAAACCAAAATGCTAAACAGGCGCACCAAGGAAGAGAGGTCTCCTGAGCTAAGTGTGCCCCCGCTGTTTGTACCATCTTCAGAGTCAGACTACTGCAATGAAATATTCTGCAGCCATAGTTAAATGCTGTTTGAAAAGTTCTTTCTGAAGGGGTGAAGATCATTGTAATATAAAATGCTGTCAAAGACAGGGACAGGTCTGGAGCTCATCTGGAGGTAGCGCTAGCTCAATGCAAATCAGACCAAAAAGATCTGGGAGCCTCTGGGAGGAAAGCAGCCCTAAAGTTTGAGGGGAGGAGAAACTCACAGGTGGGACCAGATAGGAGGGGACCCAGCCCTGAAGCCGTGGGTACAGCAGAGCTGGTTAGAGCCTAGGCTCTGTATCACGCTACCTGAGCAAGTTGTGTCCAGCGCACTGTGCAAAGCGTCTAGCACAGGCCCTGGCACATGGGAAGAGCACAGTGTAATTAGCAGTTGGCGCGATAGTGATAGCCAGTACCTGCTGGGCTCAGCAAAGAAGGCCTTTCTTATATTCTAAAGATACTCCAATGCCTAAAATAGATCTTAGCCAAGAAATGCTATTGGTCAAGGCACACTGAGCCTGAAGTGGAAGACACCCAGGTTCTATCTCTTTCTCCTGCCTGGGTGTTTTCCAACCCTATCTTCAGTGCCGGCAATGTGGTTGGCCAATACCCGCAGGAGCTTCAGGATTTGTGCTAGTTGGATTGTCCAGCACCCTCTTGGCCAGACCCCCGTTCCAGGAGGGAGATAGCTCCCATGGGCCAAGGTGATATTTGTTTTTTAAAAGTCTTACAAGATTTGGTCATCAAAATGGTACTGACAAGTTAATTGGTGTTAATTCAAACTATTCATGTTTTAAAAAATCACCTCTTGGGTCCCCACATGGGATTCAGACCAGCTCTTACAATAAAAAGCTGTCTATGGAGTTGGCTAGGCTTGTTCTATTCCCACTCAGGAAGAGGACTCAGAAAGGATTGCCAAACAATTCTAGGTGCCAGGATGATATCACAATTATTTCAAGCCCTTTTAATTATTCTGAGCCACAAAACCATTGGGCAGTGAGCTCCTAGGACACTGGACAGACTTCTGTCCACCTCTTGCAGCTCACACAGGTGGGCACTTTGGAATCTGAGCCAGCATCCAAAGATTTCTGATTCCCAGCTAGGAAGGTCTTTTTTAAAATTACTATTAGGAAGAGAAAAGAAATTAGAAAGATGAGTCTACAGTTTACCTATCAGAAAAAAAAAATTGTTTTAAATATATCACTCCAGAGTACTAGCCAACATAAAGTAAGAGGCACTTGCTCATATTTGCCGTTTATAGTAAAGAACAGCACAACCATTTGGGACAGTAATGTAGTAATATGTGGGGTAAGAGTCTGGAATGCTGGTGCCCAGTTATACGACTTCTGGGAATTCAGCCTGAGGAAAACATCATAAAGCTGTCAGATTTTCCATCCACAGCACCTGGGCTCACCTCCTTTATGTTTTCTCTCTTGCAAGAACTTCTAAAGAACCAAGTGAAGCGTGGGTTGCACTTAAGCCATCCCCAGTGGCAGACCTAATGGATCTAGTCATATTTTTATTAAAGCTAACCATTATTGATTCTTCACTGAATGCCAAGCGGTGTGTGAAGTGTTTTATATAGACCAATTTATTTAATATTCACTGCGACCCAAACAGCAATTAATATTTCACACAGGGTTCCTTCAGTCTCCAGAAACAAAAATCCCAGGACAGATAGCCTGCAGGCCCAAGAGAAGTGCTGCTGGGTGAATGCGAACTTGTGTGCGGAGCTCTGTGTCCAAGGCCATAATCGGTGGAGAGAGATGAGTGCTCACTTCCCCAGCCTTGGCTCTGTTCTGCTCCTCCACAGAGCAGACCGGGCCCAGCTGTGCCGGGAGGACCATCTGCGCTACACAGGCTACTGGCTCAACTGCCAGTCTTGTGCAGAAGCACCGCTCAGTACACCCATGTGGAACATCGATGCTTCACCAGCTCCCTGGGCACGCCCAGCCAAGTTCACACTGGAAATGCACCCGCCCCAGTTCCCGCGGGTGGAAGCTGTGTTCTGACTCTTGGGCATTCACCGATGCGAGCTTCCATCATGCCGGGGAAACTCAGAATGTCACCCATTCCAGCACAGGAAAAGCAAGGAGAAAACGGGGTTGCCTCCTCTTGGCTTTTCATTCCGAGGTGCTAAATGAACTGGGCGTAAACACCCATGTCATTAATCCACTCGTGTATTTAACCAACATTTCATGGAGGGTTGGCCTCGAATCCCAAGTGCAACTCTAAAGCCTGGCTACATGAGCTGTTTATAAAATAATAGAGGGGGATCAGGGCCATAACCCAGGGGTGCAGCGCTTGCCGAGCACACATGCAAGCTTGGCTTCGACCCCTTGTACTACATATAATAACAATAAACAGAATGTGAGTGACAGTGGCTGTGAACAGTCCCAGGAGAGGTGGAACTAGCAGCAATTTGGCCAATACTATATTAGTAACGAGTGGGTTCTCCTCCCTCCCCTCAGCCCCTGACAGGTACGGGGAGTTGCTGGGCTCTTCCGGTCTCTCCTCCTCTGCTGCTCTGTTCTCTTTGATGCCTGCTGCCTGGCTGCTTTGCTTTTCTGTGTTTATTTGCTTGAGTTGGGATCTTCTTTTTTTTTTCTTTTTTGTTTGCTGTTTGTTCAGTCAGAACAAAGAAGATGACAAAAAGGGACCAAAGACGCCAGAAAAGAAGCAGGGAGGAGGGGAGCCGTAGCCTCTCAGCCAATGAAAGAAGAAGATGGGAGACGTGGAGGAGGAGGAGGAGGAGGAGGAGGAGGAGGAGGAGGAGTGAAGGGAGTATCTCAGAGAGTGAGGAAGCCAGGCTCGGGAAGGGAAGGAGGATGAGGCCCTACCCTTGGGAGGACTCTCACCTGTGTGCCCCCCTCAGAAGCAGGGGACTGGCAAGTGCTTTTCCGATGTGGCATAGTAGGCCGGGCGCAGTCCTGGGGTGCACACAGTTCAGTAGAAGAAGTGGTCACAGGGCCAGCCCTGGAAACTTACGGCGCAGTGCACCAACGGCTGGGCTGGCCACTTCCCTCTCTGGAACTCAGGCCCTGGATTAGAAAGAAAGAAAAAAAAAAAAAAACACTATTAGAAGCTTCTTCAAGTTCTAATCTTGCAGACTGGCACGTCCACTAAGTGCCCAGTGGGAGTTAAGTAAGGGAAGGGACTCAGAGATCTCTAATGCAGTTCTGTCCTCCAGGGTTTGACGAAGGGGAGGCCTTCCTGCTGTGATTTCATACTCCTGGTTGGTTTCTGCCGCAGGACCTTCGCACACCCTTGTGGAATGCTCCTGACCTTGGCAGCCAGAGGGGTCCCTTCCTCACCTACTTCAGGTATTCACTCCAAAGTCACCTTCTGAGTCAGGCCACACTGCACCTAAAATTGCAGCCCTCTTCCCCCTGGCACTCTGTCTGCTTTCCTTGTTTAATTTTCCAGTACAGTTGTCACTATCTAATATACCATAGAACATATTTATTTAGTTATCATCTGTTATTCCACAGAATTTATGTGCCATTAATTAAGAAGGACTGTTTTTTTTTTTTTTTTTTTTGCCTGTTTTATTCCTTGATATATCCATGCAAGAACAGTGCCAGGCAGGCAGTAGAGACCTGGCAGTTGGCCACTTGTGACACAACGTGACTTGTTCTGGTGACAGAACAGTCAGTGGGTACAGAAATGTTCATGCAGGGGTTTGTTGGTTAGCTCAGTTGATTAAGCACTTGCTTGGGCAAACCTGGTCAGGCGCGGGGGACCGTGGATCGAACCCTCGACAGGACACCGTTACACGGTGCTTCCAGGAAGAACTGGGTCCTCTTCTCTGGTGTTGACTGAGGAGTCAGGCAGAGGAGAGGTATTAATTCCTTTCCATTATTTTGGCCTTGGATAATCCCTAGGCATTCGCATGACGTGCCCTTCACCACTAGGGCCCTTCAACTGAGACCAGACCGCATGAGTCCCTGAAATAGTGAAAGTGATCATTAAAAGCTTCTGTGTTCTCTGCTCTCCGGCTCTGTTTCAGCTCTTAGAATAAGCTGCAGTTCTTTCATGTCCTTATCCAACATTTCCAGGCTCCTGTGGCATGTCAGGGACCTTCTGATTCAAGTGTGGGAATCGTGTGGCAGTCTCAGTGCTCCATGGGATTGACACCAAATCGACACTGCTATTTTCAAATACAAAAGATTTGGGAGCGCTGGTGAACGTATGTCATTTAGCAGATGATGTGGTAAAACATCAAAGTTTTCTTCTCTGTGGCTCAAATTCCTTGTCCTAGACCTCTTGGCTCTTGCTCCTTACGTCCTCATGGTGACACTGCAGTGGTAGCTCCATTCGGGCGTTTATGCCGAAGCTTTGTTGGGTGCCCAGCAATAGTGAAACCCTCACCACTCAGCAGTCCAGTGCTGGGCACCCCCGGTAGCTGCCACAACCTCACACGCAGCCATGGTCTGTGTGTAGCCAGCAAACATCAAGCCAAGAAGCAGCAAGTTCACAGAACCAGCTAGCCCTCAGGAACACACCGCCTCAGTTCCTGAAATGTGGGCCTGACCCAGCTTCTTCAGAGTGACTTTTAGGGCATGGTACATATTCGAGAAGGCTTTCCTATGTTCCCCAGTGCTATCAGGCAGCCCAGGTAGAGGAGCCACGGTTCCACAGAGGCTGGACTTGCATAAGGGTAGAGGAAAATGGGAATTACATCATCCAAGGACAGGGACAGGGCAGCCAAGAGTGAGGTCTTGCTTGAACTCCTGGTTTCCATGGCAGTGACATGGTTAGGACCTCAGTCCCACGGAGGCCTTTGCAGCCTGCCCAACAAGTAGCCTGATGACTGTCACTCTGTAAAATGGGGCGCTATGGCCTGTGCAGGATTCCTCAGAAATATTAAGTATTTTATATACACACTGTGTTCAGAATCCTGTGTTACATAAGTCATGGTTCAACTCCACTCTGCTTTACAGAATTATAATGCCTGAAGAGAAGTTTCAAGCTGACCAGCACATGCCCAGGATTTCCACCATGAGGCACAGAAGCCTGCATGAAACTAACTGGGCACAGAGCCTGCAGGGCCGGGCACACTGGGCTCCAGGCCTCACTCAGCCACTCCCATGCCTTTTGTGGTGGCATGGCCTGCAGGCAGATGTGACTTAGTTTCCCCCGGCTAGAGGTAGCACAGCCCACGACAACATGTGGCACTGTGGTCAAGGTCAAATAATGGGAGTGTGTGAATGCAACTGGGAAAAATCCTTCAAAAGTTATTAAGTATGAAGTGAGTGATTTCATTTTTGTTGAAATATCGCTGAGCCCAGTGGTCTCTAAGCTCACTTTCAGTTTGGCCCCCTGAAGCTCAGGGTCTCTCACTCTCCCTGCATCCCGAGCCAGGCCACTTGGCTTCTTCCTTTAGTCCACTTGAGCTGCTATAACAAAATATCTTCAACAAAGAGGTTACACATGGCAAGAATTCCCTGCTCTTTGTCCTGGGGCCTAGGAAGGTTAAGGCACAGCAGGCCAGCTGGCCTGTCTTCTTCCAGGCAGACGGAGCTGTTTGTCCTTCCATAGTGGGAGGCAGGGAGATGCCGGCCAGCTTCCCCAGGCCTCCTTCATAGAGGCACTGCTCACTGTATTGTGGCTCTGCCCCAAGGCCCCAGCTCTTCCTGTCATGGCCCTGGGGGTAACGTTCAGCACAAGAGTTGGGAGGAGGGTGCTGGACACAGGCATTCAGACTTTGCCACCCCATCCCCTACTTTCTACCTGACAGCCGACACAATAATCGTATTTCAAGTCTGTGCAGCCCATCTTTTCCTGCTGGACCCTGTGAGAGAGCACCCAATTACAGCTGGCATGTGCACCACACAGCAGACCTAACCAGAGCCCCAAGCACTCTGTGGGGATTCTGCCTGAGCTGGATCTCCATGATTGATGTAGTACAACTCCATACTGTAAGCCCAGACGAGCAAATCCAAGAGAAACCTCTAAGTCCAGCCAGAATTCTTATTTCCTGCTGTTCATGGGGCAACGGAAATTGGAACCATGTTAATAGGTTAGCGTTAATATTCTTCATCCCTTTAAAAGAAAAGAAATTCCAACGTGCACTATGACGTGGGTGAACCTTGAAAACATTAAACCAAGTGAAATAATCCAGTCGCCAAGGACAAATCCTGTGTGAGTCCATTAAATGAAATATCTAATGTCGCCAAACGCATGGGGAGAGAGAATCGAGTGAGGCTTGCCAGGGTCTAAGATTAGGGGAAGGAGGGAGTTAGTGTGTTTAGAGGGCAGAGCATTTCAGTCTGAGACACTGAAGAAAGTTCTAGAGATGGAGAGCTCTGATGCGCAGGCAATGTTTTAGTTACTTTCCTCTCTTTGTGGAAACAAAACAGCCGAAACCTAAAATTAGGAAAGACAAGGTTTACTTCAATGGCAGTTTGTGAAGGTTTCAGTCCATAAGCAGCTGGCTCCCAGACAGAGCGGCAGTAGCTGATGGCAGCAGAACATACCAAAAACGGGAGCAAAGGGGAGACGGCATACCCATTTCCCACCCTTATAGTCTACGCCTTAGGGGTGGCATAGCACTCACACCAGCCCTAGGCAAAGAACCAACCACAGGCCCTCGAGTCAGCTGCCTCCAAAAGCCCATGCCTTCTTGACCACCAGAGGCTTCTGGGAGACATCTAGCCACAAACCATAGGTGGCAAGAGTGTAACATTTTTCAGCCCACCAAGCTGCACGCCTGCAGTGAGGAACATCGCAAGTTTTATGCTATGCAGACTTCAGCACAGTAAAAAAGAATGGCTGCCAATTCTCCGCTTCACCTTCCACTGAAATGTAAACTCCGATCTTCTTTCCCCGCTGAAAGCAGAATAGGCTTGGTGACTTTCTTCACTAGATAAAAGTGGCAAGAAAGAAATTCTGGGGGTCCCAAGAGTAGACTGCAAAATCAATAGTGTCTGCGAGGGTTCCTTAAAACCCTGCCCTGGGCTCTGAAAGGGAAGGGAGGGTCTACTCTGGGGATCTTTGGCACTATCTGAGAGAGTTTGCTGTGGGTAGAGTCTAGCGTCGTTGTCAAACATCCTGCGTTACACAGAGCACCTCATTGCCAACAAAGCATTGTCCCGCCCAACGTGAGCTGCGGCTGAGAAATGCTCTGGAGGAAGCCGGCTGCCCTGTGAGGGTCCAGTCTACCTACAGTTGCCATGCGCTGGGAAAACAACTGCTGTCAACGCCACACAGGTCACGTGAACAGAGAGAACCCCTAGCTAGCTCCTGCTGTGCCAGCCTGACCAGCCCCGACACCAGGCCTGGGGGCGAAGGTGAAGATTCCAGTCCCGACAGAAGTGCAATGAAGAAGAACCAGGAGCCCAGGCCTCGATATAGCCCCGCAGGCAGCCGTCCCAGCAGGCGGCACCGACAGTCAGCAATGCTTCTGCTGCGTACCCGCCTCCATCAGGGAGCTGTGCGTTCTACGTGTGGTCAGAGCTCCTACCTACAGTGTGGGCATAATTGTCACCGGGAAGCAGTCTGCTTCCCACAGCGGCCAGGAGATGAGCAGAATAGCCTGCTGCAATTAAACCTCGACACCATAGATCTGCTTTCTGGAAAACTGGAGCTAGCTGATAGCTCGAAATAACGCAAGAACAACTTCAGTGACCCTGCCTGTAAAATGGAAACGCTAATCTCTATCCGTCCCACAAGGCTGACTTGACATTGGAGGAATAGATTAATATCTCCATCAACTTGGGGACTTTATAGGTAAATAGATGCAATAAGAGGCCGTACTCACAAGTGAAAAGAATCAGACTGACATGTGCAAACATTGTAGTGTCGGCCTAGTGTAAGAGACTGAAAGAGTAAATAAGATCGAAAAGATACAACAGACATTGGGAAAGGGAAAGAAACGTCTCAGAAGACAACAACAACTGTGATGGATGAGAGGAGAAAAGAATATTAATTAAAATAATTGTACTGGGGCCCGGCAGGATGGCTCAGTGGTCTAAAGCGCCTGCAGGCGGCTTCAGGGACCGCGGTTCGATCCCCGGCACCACATGCTGCGCCAGCCCTGCCCTCGGGGCAGGCTGAGCCGGCCATAAAAATGAGTGAATAAACAAACAAAACTTCTGAAACAAGAAAAAATAATAATAAATAAAATAATTCTTTTAAAAACTAAAATAAAATAATTGTACTACTAATTTCTGTTCGTTGAAAGGTGTAGTAAAAGCTTATATTGTTTGATCAATTTTATATGCTTATATCTGATAACTTGAGCAACTACTCTGAAGATTACAGTATGAAATATAATAACCATTGTTCATTTCCTATCATCTTGTTTTGAAATACTGTACCATTTCTATTGATTTTTATTATCTTTAAAATAAAAAATAACTTCCAGCCCATAACATGTTGTGAAAATGACATAAGATCTGATATTTGAGAGCACTTGGGACAATCCTTGGCCTATTTGATAGTAAGTTTAGATTGGATTTTACCTCATTTTCTTAAGAATAGAAAACAAAGATAACCTTTCTCTCAGACAAGTCCTTTTTCAATATTGAGTGATTTAAATAGACACAGACTGGTTTAGCTCCCAAAAACACCTTACCCACCTGACTACTTTAAAGATCTCTTACAAGGGGTGGCAGGATAGCTTAGTGAACCAAGTGCCCTCTAAACAGCTCCCAGGGGTCTGCCGTGCCTCTTTCTCCTGTGAGGACAAAGCGTGAAGATGTCACCTCTGAACCAGAATGCAGGTTCTTGTCAGATACCAGATCAGCCCGCCCTTGATTTTGAGCTTCTCAACCTCCGGACAGAAATAAATGTCCACTAGATATATAAGCTACCTGTTTTAGTTACTTTTCTGTCGTTGCTGGGACAAATGCCTGACACACAAGCTTAGGGAAGGAAAGCTTTATTTAGCTCACAGTTACTGGAGGTTTCAAGATGCTGCCCTTGCTTTATAGAGCCTGGTTGAGGGGCTGGGGCGCTGCCATGCCCAGGATGATCTGCTCCATATCTCCAGAGAAACCACCGCCTGGGGTGCACACCAGATACCTGATAGCGTAAGCTATCAGTTTAAAGGTTTGCACCTCTCTTGACCATGGCCGCTCAAGCCCCGCCCTGGTCCTTTGGCCCCACCCCTCAAGCTACGCGCTTGACAGCCCCATAATTTACAGGAGGCTTTGGAGCGACGACTAGATATAAACCACGACACTACCTAACCAATGATCATTTGTGATAGCAGCACAAACCAATGAAGACGATATCTCCACTTTTCTATTTCCTCCTGTGCAAGATAAAGGAATAGTGTCGTGTCTCTCTCACACAGCGGTTGTGTGAGTTAAGTGAGATAAATGTGTATCAAGTCCCTAGCATGTGGTTGCAGGGACCAACCAGAGACTCAGTGACATTCTTATATCCTGTGGTCTACTTCTTGCCTACCTACCTCTCTCATGTCTGGGAATCTCAGTGGTGGGAATAATTTAGGCTATAATCAGTCCTTTCACAACAGTGTTAAATACACTTGGACTCTGAATTGGGGCCAAAGGAACTGTATCTGGGAATGAAACGGGGGATCCATCTCTCCTCCTCAGTACTGATCAAAACATTCCTTGCAAGCCTGGGGACATTTTTAGAAAGCCAAAGGGGGGGGGGATACATGACTTCTATGAAATCAGGTCCTGAGGAATCCTCGGCTGCGTGAACACACAGGAGGGGAGCAGCCCAAGGCACCGGCCAAGCGGTCGGTCGTCTCCAGGGACTGCCACAAGCACTTTCACTTCAGGCTTTGATGCCAAGCACCACCCCCACCCCCCAGCACAGAAGACGGCTCTTCGAGAGAGAGAGAGGAGTCCGGGTCTGAGTCCAGATTTTCACCAGGCTGAAATCTAGTGAAAATTTCGCCCGCCCATGAGCATCAGATTGAGGGGTCGTTGTGACGGAACCCCCCTTTCCTCTTCCCAGCTGGTAGAGACGACACCCTGGGTCTAGGTAAAGCTGCTCCTCTGAGCATACCAGACACCGGAAAACCCCAACAGAGGGACTCTCCGGTCCGACAGGCCTCCTTGGTGCCCAGGAAGATAAGTGAACAGCAAGGGCCAGCGCCCTGGATTGGATTCCTTAGAGACCTGTGACGTGAGGACCACTCTGAGAGTCCGTATTGGGCGCATGGCGCTCTCTGCTGAGCCACTGTATCTACGACTTAAGCCTCTGAATGTGATCTAAGAAAGACGCTGAGTCAGCAATTATGAGGTCCTCTCCAAGAAAACAGCACGCGCGTGCACGCGCGCATGCACACACACACACACCACTCATCCAAAACACTTCACTTCTTTTTAAGCTGCGATATCCTTTTAAAGCTCATCTTACTCTATGCTTACCCTGACTTCATGACTCCTCACAAAACTATGGATGAAACAAAACAAAATAATAAACGATAATTCCCAATATTTGGGACTAGAAGTTCTTTTGTATGAATGACGCTGTGCGAGCATTGTATTTTCAAAAGCAAAGCCAGCCCAGGACTCCCACGCCCTCGCCTGTGCTCCTCGCTGCATCGCTTTCCTCCTCAGAAGATTGTTTTCTTCAGCCGCGGTTCTGGCTATGCTGTTTCCCACCAGGGTGGAAGCTCCGTGAGGTGCAGATTTCCAAGTTTGTTTCCTGCTTTCCACTTAGTGCCTAAGGACAGAGCCTGCTCCCTGGGAGCATCAGTCAGAATCTAATCAGGCAATGGCACCCACGCCAACAGTAAAACAAGGGAAATTTAAAATTGTTCTACAGCCTGAAGTTACTAACTTGATTAAGAAGAGAGTGCGCAGGGACCACCCCGGGCAGAGGCTGGAAGTGTTAAGCCAAGGGTAGAGGATGCCCTCTGAGAGCTCACAGGCAGGGGACGCTGGTGTCTCAGAGCCGAGAAGGCTTCCTAGAGGGCGGCATAGTAGGTGCTTGAGGAAGAGGTCTCCAACACCCGGCAGGAGCCCTCTCTAAATGTCGTGCGGGATCCAAGCACTGCCGCCAGAGGGAGCTACTGCATCCCAGACGACGCTCTCAGGAGCTCCAGCCCTCCAGAAACAGAAGGGCCAAGGAAGGGAAGGAACACCATAATTTGCATGTCCTGGTCTCAGAATCAGGAGGCCAAAGGGCTTGGGGCCTAGAGATAATGACTTAGTGAAGTGGTCCGTAATGATTTGTAGAAGGCACAAAATGAAAAACCAAAGAAGAAAAGGAGGAAAGGGATGAAGGGTGCATAGACTGCGTGGCGTCACTGAAAACAATTCCAAGGGAGTTAGTGTAAGCGAACCCCTCTGTGACACTGCGCTGAGCTCTTGATAGTCCTATATTCTAGTCCTCTGAGAACTCTGTAACACAGGACTGATCATTTTCATTTTATAGATGAGAAAACTGAGAGCCAGAACGATCTAAGAAATTGCCCAAGGTCATAAAACTAGTAAATGGTGGGGTAAAGATTTGAACTCAGGCCTTTTATCCGATCATTTTCCATGCAGACTCAGTGGCCAACGTGCACTTAGAAAGCTGGCATCTCAGGATGTTACAGAGGAGAGAAAACGCCGCTTCAGTGAGCTTAAGCATAAGTCTGGGCCCCAAGGCTGATTCTCCAGCGTAGCAGCTGTCCAGCCTCAGTGATTTCTCATCTGAGGATTTTGCGTCTCCACAGAAGGGGAAGAGCAGAACTGACCCTGGGGTGTGGGTGATGGATGACCCACGTGAAGCCATGGGACATGAAAACGTGCTTTTCCCAAACAACCATCAGCCATGCTCTTCTTTGCTGAGGAAAGCTCAGGTTTGCTTCAGGACTTAGGGGGCTTACAAGTAATGGCTTCTCCTCCCTGGCTCCAAGAATGAAAGGAGACCATCATGTCAATTCCATCCTCCTTGGCAATGATTTGTGTAGGTGACAGAGCCCCAGTCCATCTTACAAAAGAATGAGTAAGCAGGGAAGCTTCTGGAGCCCTTTTGCTCACTCTTACAAGCAAGCTCTGTTTATTTACTTCCTCTGAACATGGAGGTGAAACTGTGGTGCTTGGAGCCGCTGCTACCATCTTGCAACTATGAGCTTAACGTCCTAGCAGCTGTTACCTAAAATGATGACCGCTCTATCGGGTAGGCCCACTTCATGTATTCAGGTATAGTGATATTGTAATGAAAAGCACTTAAGCTAGTCAAAAGCTTTTTCTTTGACATACAACTTCACAAGACTAATAGGAAAGCAGAGGTCATTTTCATTTTGGTTTGGTTTGGTTTAATTTTGTTTTTGGTTGTTGCTTTTTTACCTGCTATACCATCGCATCTAGCCAAATACCTGGCACAAAGTAGAGCTGGATAAGTATTTGCTAATTGAATGGATAAAGTAATCAGTTGATCTATTAATATGTATTTGTTTAGGTATATACATGGGGAACCAGCTCTGGCGAAGCCAAACATGGCTGTCGCCTACCCAGAGAAAACTCCAGCTTCAGTGGAGAGTCAAAACTATATACAAAGGCCAGGGATGTAGCTCGGGGGCACAGTGCCTGCCTGGCAAGTGTAGGTCATGAGTTTGATTCGTGGTCCAACAACGACAAACACAATAAAAAGCTACACACAGACATACTAAAGACCAATTATTCGAGAGTTAGGTCAATCACTGAAACTGTTTCTTGAGTGCAGACTTGGGGCCAGGTCCTAACATAGGTTATAGGCAGTCAGCTGGGTGGTTACAAGGGTGTGTGACCAGAAGACCGCGGGGCAACCGGCGATCTCTGTAGACAAGCTAGGTCCATGGGGTGGGGATGCCGTGTAACCCTATTGCTAGACCAAAGGGGCCACCAAGCCGTGCAACCAGAAGGCAAGTGGGATGTCTCGTGGTGTTTTGATTTTCCAATAAAGTCACCAAGAAAATAGCAATAATCAAGTTGTGAAGACAGACTCTGGGCTGCCGCTCCCGGACGTGCAGGCCGACTTGCCTCAGATCTGATCTCTCAGTGTTCTCTGACCACCCTTCCCTCGATGGTGCAGCACTGGAGTTAAAGAGTTTGGAGAGTAGATTTCCTAAGGCCCCTAACAGCACGCTGTGTGTCACCCATCGTTTGCCACAAGGGTGTAGATTTCTCTGCGTGCTGGGCCAGTGGGTAGGGTTTCAGGCGGCTCCCTGGAGAGCCCAGCCTGAGTGAGGCCTAGGATTTGAAAAGCTTGGGAAGCCTGGCATTCACTGCTCTGCCAAGGGATCTGCCCAGGCATCTGGAACTCTCTCCTCGTGGCCATCAAATGACAAGGAGACACCAGGTCATGTGTATGAGTAAGGTGACAAGTGGTGACCATTTCACAGGGATCAGATTTGGCTTTGCAGATTCAAGGGGCCGATTGTGTCGAACGATGTCCAATCCAAGGAACACCTATTGGGGCATTGAAAGCCCAAGGAGGAGAGGAACTGCCAACAGACAGGGGACTCAGGAGGTGCCCACTGTGACCCTGCAGAGGATGTCAACATCTGTGTGTGGGGCACACTGCAGGAGGTCACTGGCACAGAGTTCAAGAGAAACCCATGAAGCTTCCGGCAGCTGCCCAGGGCAGGAGACCCTGCTGGCGGTGATGTTTCCCACATGTTCTCAAATGGCCTGACTCTGCAGGGCCAGGAACCCACTGATACACTCACTCTCCTGCAGATAACATGGCCTAAATCAGAGCTGAGAAAGCTTCAAGTGAATTGAAGAGTGTCTGTCATTATAAGGGGCTGTGCCAGAAGTTCTACGCTAGACTACACTGGGGTGGCATGATTTCTTCTTACTACTCTTTTTAATGTCAAGGCAAAGGGGCTCTTTATTTACATTTTAATAATGGTTAGAAAATCTTGGGGAACCTTCCAGTGTGTATTCTATTCAGGAAGGGAGAAGTACTCTAAAAAAGTACAGTTGAAAGGACATAGGGGATCCAGTCATGCAGGGGGCAGGCCTGGACAGCCACGATCCAGCCTCAGAGACCCTGGCCCAAGCCTCTTGGTCTGCCTGTGTGCGCATGCTGGGCCACGGCTGTGCCTTACCTTCCCCTTCCTCTTGTGTCCACATGTCTACAGCCTCTCCGGGTCTCAATCTGCTGTCTGACGTGGTCCATAGCATAAACTCCACCATGATTCTGAACTCTCCCACCAGCCTCCTGGGTTTGAAGCCTGGCTCCACCCACTACTCTACAGGTCCTACTGAACTTTGTGGCTCCATTTCTTCATTTGACAAATGGGAGTGACAATATGGCTCAGGCCAAAAGTCATGTTTAGCACTGCATCTCACTACAAACACCAGGTAAGTGCTAGCTATTCTCCTTCCTTCCTTCCTTCCTTCCTTCCTTCCTTCCTTCCTTCCTTCCTGCCTGCCTGCTTGCCTGCCTGCCTGCCTGCCTTTCTTCTTTCCTTCAAGTGTCCTCCTCACTGATTTTCGTTCAGTGCCCACAAACAGGTGTCTGTCTTTATCGTGCCCCCCCCCACAATCTTCCTGAAGATCCTGCCCCATTTCTGACCTCTCCCCTGGAAGCCCAGCCTCTGAATGAAAGGAAACTCCCTTGGCCCGGCGGGATGGCTCAGTGGTCTAAAGCACCTGCTTGGAAAGCTTGGGCGGCTTCAGGGACCGCGGTTCAATCCCCAGCACCACATGCTGCGCCAGCCCTACCGTCGGGGCAGGCTGAGCCGGCCATAAAAATGAATGAATAAACAAACAAAGGTTCTGAAACAAGAAAAAAATAAATAAATAAAATAAAAATTTAAAAAAAAAAGAAAGGAAACTCCCTTGCCAACTTAGGGAAACACGGTGAGGACTGTGCCCCGAGGCAAAGGGAGGGTTGCAGGCCTCAGAGCCCACCCATGCCAGGGCCCCTGTGCTCAGACCTCATCTGCTCCTCCTTGAAGGTGGGGGAGCAGAGGCAGAGTTCACGCCACTAGCCAGCAGGGAAGCTGGTGACCCTGGCACTGCGGGCCACACCCTCTGCCTTTCCCAGTCCTCATGCTGAGGAAGATGAAAGCAGCCAAGCAAGAGGTGGGAGAGGGGTGACAGCGAACGCACGGACTCCAGCAGGCCCCGGGGTGCACAGCAGGCAGGGAAGCTTGGATCCGTTACTGCAGGTGACTGCACGTTTTGAAGCAGTATGGTAGGCTTTGATGTTGGTTAAAAATATCTATATGACATAGAAGGAAAGTGTTTTACTCAAGCCATTGCACTTAACCCAAGGAACTTACAGCTGAAGAAGTGAAGGAGAAATGTATTAAGTAACAGGCCCGCCTCCTGCAATTTAAAATGGTCAAAGAATTAAAATCGTGGCTCCCTCCCCGCCACCAGGTGCAGCGTTCTCTCCTTAGTGCACACGGCACGCTGCAAACAGCTCCCCTGACCTTTACGGAGGGTGGAGCGTGTGGCGCGCAGCAAAGTGAAACAGCACCAGGTACCGGCTGAGCTCACGCGAGGTGTGGGCATCTGCCTGGCTTCACTGTCACAAGAAGTGCGGTGTGTTTGGGAATGAAGAGAGGACAAATAGCAGTGAAAGGCCTGGGGACAAAGAGAAGAAGGGGACACGGAGGCCAGAAGAGTCTCAGCCTTGGGGTACCGAGGCCCAAGTCCAAGTCTCCATGGTGAGAGGCCAGGGCATCCCGGAGACTCCAGATGACCCCACCCCAGGACAGCTGATCCAAGCAGAGAGCAGGGGCACTGGGGCACTGTCCTCCTGCCAATGCTCCCAGCAGCACTGGCTGCACATTGAGGCGCCTCAGGGAACCCAGCAGGAAAAAGGTACCATGAAAGGATGACCCCCCTCCGCCCCCCGGGGATAGGAGCAGCATGGCGGACGTCACTGAGTCACTGAGGAAGAAAAGGACTTGCCCTCGTGGGGCACAAGACCCTGCGTGCGCATTTGGGGCCAGGCACGTGTGAGCGATATAAGGTTCCCAGTTAGCAACGTGTTACTGTGACCCATCTAATGCGTGGACGAGCGAGGCTTGGGGACCTTACGCTGCCATTATTCCACCCAAGTCTTCAGCAAAAGGAGAGAGAGAAGAGGCGGGGGCCACAGAAGGAAAAGAAACGGGTGGGAAGGTGAAGAGCGGAAGGAGAGCCTTCCGGCCCACCGCTGCTGCTGTGGGCACCAAGCCCTGCCCCACGCAAATCCGCGCCAGGACCCTCAGCTTTTCTCCCTTCTCCCCAGCAAAGCAAAAGAAGCTGGAATGAGGTTATTTATCCCCCCAAGAAGCACTGTGGTAATAAGTCCCTGAGCTGACTGCACTCCGGCTAAGCTCCCCCACAAATGTACGAAACGCTCCAACCCAGTGATCAGTACAGCTAATTAAAATGCCAACTCGAGGTTCCCGACATGGCCACCGCTAGGGTTTTAGATGTTACACGGACGGATCCGTGAGGAGACAACGCACGCTTCCAGCGCTGCGCTCTCACCCTGCATCCTCCGTGGGAGGAGGACACGACCCACATGCGTGGGGCGGGCTCAGGCAGGACCAACCGGACCAGCGCCGGCCCCAGGCTTCGCGGTGCAACGCGGGCGGACGGGTGGTAGCAGAATTCAGGCCAGCGCTCTCGGGGCGCTGGGCAAGAGCTCCGACACAGCCGTCCGTCCGCATCGGCGTGGTAGGAGACGCCGGAGTCCGATCTGGGAGCCGATCGTGCCTTCGCGTCTCTTTTTCTCACATATAACACAAAGATAATCTTGGCATTACTGCAAGAATTACATAAATATATCATTTGAACGCTGAGGTGGCTGCGTGTCCCACACAGCGCCTGCTCAGGAGATAGAGCCCCCTGCCATCGGCAACAAACCACCCTCTCACACCACAAATCTTTGTTGCATACTCAGCACCCCCGGAGCTGTTACAGGGGTGCAAGGATGCACACGGCCCACGGAGACGAGCGAGCGGACATTCGTCAACCCCGCGCCAGGTCCCAGCCCTGTGGTGAGGACCCTGTGTGAAGTAGAACGTGCAGCTCTCAAAGGGCAAGACCGGAAATGACCCGAAGCTTGGGAATCTCCATACGGCTGGGGGTACGGACTGCGTGTCAAGGCCTGGAAGATTCCGCTCCTGGGCTGTGTCCTTTCGCAAACACCACTTAGCTTCCTACAGAGAAAATGCAGAGGATATTCAGAGCCACCACAGGAGGGGCCTTGGCGCCGTTGCCCAGGTGTTCCCTAGCGCTTCACGCTCCCCAGAAGAGGAAGAGCTCCGCGCTGTGGGCGTGAGGGATGTCGCTGGGGCTAATCATATCTGGACTGGCTTCCGAGGGTTGCCATAACAAATTATCACAGACAACGGCAGTGTATTCTGTCAGGATTCTTGGGACTGCAAATCCTGAATCACACCGTTAGCCAAGCCACCTTCCCCCAGAGGCTCCGGCGGCCCCAGTAATCCTTGGCCTCCTTGGTCAGCCTGCATGTCCCAGCCTGCATCACTCCTCAGGGGTCCCTTGGTCTTCTCTGGTCTCTTAGAAGAATGCACATTACTGGAGTCAGGGTCCATCTGGTTAGTAGAGATCACTTGGTCTCAAGGTCCTTAATTATACCTGCAAAGAATTTCTCCCCTAAGCTCACAGCCAGTGCTCTAGGTTTCAGGACAGGGGCATATTTGGGAGAGAAAGAGCCACCACTGAACCTGGAACAGAGTCTTCGTCCTCCACTGGCTCTGAGACTTCTTGCTACCAACTATTGCGTTCAGACAGAGTCTCACCATGTCGTGCTTTGGCCAGACTGGCTTGAACGTGCAGGGCTCCTGCCTCAGCCTTCGCGAGGGCTGGGGTGACAGGCCTGTGCCACCATGCCTGGAGCAGCGCCTGAGCTCCCCAGAGCTGGCTATGCCTGGTGCTCTGACTTCCCACCTCCCACTCTGGTCTCAGTCTCTTGGATCCTGGCCTTCACCCTCACCGCTGGACTACCTATTTCTTCAGGTCACCACTAACATTCCGTGGTCCTGCTCCTGCTCTCGTGTGCTCGGTCACTCCTGGGGACTGAAGGAGGTTTCTGCTCACCCCACTCCCTATCTCCTCAGCGGGGGACAAGGCTGAGTGCCGTGCGCCCCTCCTGCCGCTCCTGGGGCCCGCCCCTGGTGCCGCGCCTGGCCTGCCTTCTCCTGGCTTCTCTCTGTTTCTCATCTCTCTCCCTTGTCCTCTCTCCTGTGCAATGCCCCTCAAGCCTCTTCCCTCTCTTCTACCATATGACTGTGCCAGGCTGGCAGCTGGCAATGAGAGCTATGGACCACGGTACCACCTGGGTGGCACTGAGCATAGGACACTCTCAAGGAGCTCAGCTCATGCCAGGCCTTGGGCAAGCCATTTTCATCATAAATGTTAGCTTGCCTACTTGCAAAGTTAATAGGCCTCGGTGTGCATTTCGGGCGTGCAGATGCCAGGCTATAACGCATCCATCCTCCTTGCTGCTTTCTGGCCCTCGCCTTCCCTTCTCGAGGCCTCCTGCCCTGACAGCACCTCTTCTACACAAGAACTTGCTGTAAATGTTCCATTTTAGAGGTACAAAGACAGAGGCTCGGTCTGGAGAGATAGCTCAGTGGTCTGACAGCCCGCCTGGCAAGCACAAAGATCCCAAGTACTGCATGCCAAGCCAGCCCTGTGTCAGGTCGCACCAACCACTAAAACCAGGCATGGAGGTGCACACTTATAATCGCAGCACTGAGGAGGCTGAGACAGGAGGATCATTACAAGTCTGAGCTACATAGCAAGACCCTGTACCAAATACATAAATAAAAAGACTTAAAAAAAAAAAAAAAAAGACTGAGAGGCTTACAGAGCCTGCTTCACTCCACAAAGTCGCACTGTTTACAAGTTGCAAGTGTTCACACTTCTGTCCACGTGACTCCCAAGTTATGTCCCCATGGGACTGATGCACAGTGACCTCTGCGAGAGAGCGTGTGTCGGATGCCCTGCGTCC
>PVJA010019910.1:0-37730 GCA_004027025.1 Myocastor coypus
AGTCATGCAACAACTTAATTTTTAAAAAAATAATGACTGCACTCAGTTAATATTTAAAGGACAATAAACATAATCATTTGATAATTTACACATGGATAATAATGAAAACTTTCTATAGCCATTCACTGAGATGAGTAATCTTCACGTTTCAGTAAATAACCAAGCAAAACCCCTGCAGCTTGTAGTTGCCAGTTCAGAGGATGTTACTGTTCATGTTCTGAGGCTCTCTGACTCCTGTCTCCTCTGTCTGTCCATTTCTATAGTGTCTTTTCTGTGTTTTATGATGATAGTCTTCCCCGCCTTGAGATCAGCCATCGGAAAGGTACCATGGAAGCATTATTTGCACTGCTTGGGCTTGTATAAGACACACATTGAGAAACCACAACTTTATGGAATAGCATTTGCAAAAGGTCCCCAGGGGACACCTCTTGCCAATCTCTCTGGCCCAACTCAAGGCTGAATGACAACAAAGAATGGGAAAAATTAAAAGGAAACAAACTTTAATTGAACCTGTATTTGTGGAAAGATGATATATACCTAGAGCACCTTCCTTACACTCTGAAAAGAGAAAGAGGGCTTCTCTGGGGAACTTCTGCATTGATGGCCAAATCATTTTTGGCCGAAACAAATTACCTTATTAGTTGGAGAGGTACTTCAAAAAGACCTTAAGAAAATCTAGGCTTGGGATGCTACTCAGTGTCTGGGTGCTTGCCTAGCACACATAAGAGTCCAAATCTGAACCTCAGCAACACAGACACACACAACACAGAGATACAGACAGACTCAAAGACACAGAGAAACAGAGGGACAGAGAGAGAGAAAATACCCTTGATAAAACAGGATAATATAAAGAAAATAAAACAGAAAAGATAAAAGGAAACCACAAACTTTCTCAATAAAGGGCTTTGCCTTGCATATGGTCTCTGTTACCACCCACTACTCTGTTATAAAAATAATAAGTGATCTATTTATATTAATTCACTATAACATAATTTAATTATAATTCATTAATATGGGTATAATACAATTGTAGTATGTAAATAAGCATAATTATGGTTGAATAAAATTTTATATATAAGCATAGACTATATTTTGGCCAGAGCACTACCATTTTCTGACTGCTACTCTTAGCTGTTTTGCAGCCCAGCTCCTCACTTCTAAGCCAGGAGCTGATTGCCAGGCATGAGTAATCCCAGATCTTTCAATGGTGAATTTTTTTGTCTCCACAGCCAAGCCCTGACCGTCACATAAACCTTGCTTGTAAAGCTGAGAGAGGTCTACCACAACGAGAGGGCTGGCCTTTCAGAGTCCTTATTCCTCAAAAAAAAAAAAAAAAAAAAACGTAAGAAAAGACATCTCCCCAGATGCTAACAAAGCCAAAGCTGTCTAGGAGTGGTAGAAGGAATATTGGATTTGGAATTGAAAATTTTGAATTTTTACCATTGTATCATTCTTCGCAAATGGGCAAGTTAAGCCACTTGTGTCTCTCTTTTTCCTAATCTGTAAGAGCCACTACTTAATTCAATAGGAGTCTTGTCAGGCCCAAATGAGAAATTTTTCCTGAATACACATTATTCATTACAAAAGACTACATAAATACGATAGTTGTGGTAACAATAAAATATCAGGAATGGCTATTTTTAGGTAAGATAAGATTGATATGTTATGTGATGGCTACGAGAGACAAACTTAAAAGTTCTTACACACTCAGTGATCCTCTTGCCTCAGACTTGCAAGTGCTGGGATTACAGGCATGCACCACCATGTCCAGACAGAATCCCAATTAAAAAAGTAAATGCTGAGCAGACATAGTTGATTAAGGTAAGGCATTATAGAGCAGCCTTTTTAAATTTGGAAGAACATGTGCTCTTGTTCTTCAGTTCAGAATACAATGCAAATGTACCTTAAATTTACAAATGACCCATTGAATTAACAGGCTATTGTGTATACTTATGCTGATAGAAATTCACTAAGCCTTCCAGCTCCTAAAGGGTTCACAATCATTGCCAACTAAAGGCAAGTACAATCTGTGACATGACTTTCTTTTTTAAATATTTCTTGAGATTCTTTTGAAATAGTGAAAAAATTCCCAGCATTGATCATGTGGGCTTGGTTGTCTTTTGTGCTAATCATTGTACTTTCTTCTGAAGCATTCTAGAGTGTGACTTGTTTGCCATATCTATTGCATAATTTATTTTATAACTCCAAGAAATAATATGATGTGTCCTGATTTAAACCAAACAAAACTTATTTTTTTCCTTATTTGAAGAATGATTCTTATTGGCTCTGGCTTCCAAAAGTGTCCACAAGCCCTAAAAGGAAAGTTTTCAGCCTCTTAACTGCAGATGTCTGTTCCCTCCTTCATTAGCACATCTTCATTAACGCATATCATGGGTGATTCTGAAAATCAGTTGAATCCATGTCTCACTATAGATATGTCAACATGTAAGACCGTGCTAAGGATGTAGACATGCCGCTGGACAGAAAAAAGAGAGCGGGAGGCACAAACAGAAAAGGTGCAGAAGGTGCTCAAACTTTGTTCAAGTACAAGGTTGTTAAAATAGAACCCGGATTCCCAAAACTACATATAATAATGTACAATACTGTGAAAAAAGTGGAAAACTGGAGCTCAGAGCTCCAGGCTATCCTCCAAAAGTACCAGTGTTCTGACTGGTTTTCTAAACCCCCTGCTCCTCAGCAGTACAACTAGAGGGCTAGGTAGATGCCCATCTTCCATCTGCACTGTTTTATGGATTTGGGATTCCAGGGACTTTAATAGCATGGATTAAGAAAATATGCATACCACGATATCATAAAAGCATATAAACTGGGATAGTTTTCTGAGTTCTTCTATATAAACTGTGCTCTGCTCTTTTACACAGACATGTATTTATTTATTTATTTATTTATTTATTTATTTATTTATTTATTTATTTATTTATTGTGTATTTTTAAAGGAAGGGTTTACAGGTCTCACTACTACATCGGACTCATAGTGATCTGCCTGTTTAAAACCTCCCAAGAGCTGGGATTACAGGCATGTGCCAACATGTCCAGACTCGTTTGTCATCTCAGTGCATCCCCAGGGGTGGGTATCAGGCCAGGGAATCCACACCCACCTACCCCACCCTCACCTCACTCCACCCTCACCCCCTCCCTGCACCTGTTTGCAAGTGCCTTAATGTCTTTCAATATCAGTGAAGAAAATAGTGGACTATATAAAACAAATGCTATTTACTATACAGTTGAATAACCCTTAATGTAGATGGACAGTGGTTTTAATCTGGTAGTACATAAAATAATGTTTTAATTTAAAAATGGTCAGGGCCCTACTCTTAACATTTTTTTTTATTCATTTGAATGAACAAAAAGATAAAATAGCAGTGACTTTCAAAACAAGTTAGTAGGATAGTTACAATAATTAATACCATACATATTGTTGTTTTCATAGTAGTTATTCAAAGGATAAGGTTCAAACCTGACATCTTGTCTAAACAATATTAGTACAGACTTTTATTCTCAATGAACTAAGTCAAAGTAGTTGCGTATTTATATATCACAACTCTCTTGTGTGTGTGTGTGTACATATATATGTGTATGTTTTTCTTTTTAAAGTTTCTAATACTAGGAGAAAATATCATCCTATGTCTTCTAAGTAGATGGTAAGTCAGAGATACAGTATGAATTCTAAAACAAAAAGTATAATTAGACAATATTCAGAAAATTAATTAAATATTAATTAATTAAAAATAAGTCAAATATTTCAAAACAATAATCCAAAATTCAAATCAAATCATAAGTCCAGCCTAGAAGCCAGAATGTTGTGTATCATATGTATGAATCTGTAATCAATTCAGAGTACTCACATAGCATTTGAATAGGTTAATATATACAAAGATATCAACTAAGAAAAGCTTCCCATGGTAGTAAAGAATTACTAAGAATACAACATAACATAAATACTGGGATGGCAAATATATGACTAGAACTTCTAACAGTTTGAGGATAGGATACCACATAAACTTCTAGTATGTCATGGACACAGTGTCTGTGATGTTTACTGCTGGCCAGATGTTACTTGTGGGACTGACCTACTGCTATTTCCTTGATATCCACCCTGTAGACCCAGACAGAATCATGACCCATAGGGTGCAGAAGAAGTCCATTTGTAGAATATGCTGATGGACATAATCTGCTGCTGTATACAGAAGAGTAATTGAAAGACTGGTTTTGAATACCTCTTTTTCTTCTGTGTTTAGTTATTTGCCCTATTTGGTGTGTTCTTTCCATTCTCCTTTATGGGGCTGTGGTCATTTTGATCACTCTCTAGAATATCTTTTAGTAAACTATGGAGGGTTGGCTTTGCCATCATGAAATTCTTTAGTTGTTCTTTGTCCTGGAAGTATTTCACTTTTCCACTGAACTTGGAAATAGTTTTGCAAGGTATAGCAGTCTGGGTTGCAATTTGTTTTCTTGCAGGACTTAAAGTAGTTTGCTCCATGCTGTTCTTGACTTGATGGTTTATAAAGATAAATCTGTCATTATTCTAATAGGTTTTCCTTGAAATTAGATCTGTTTCTTTTCTCTAGCAGCTTTTAGTATACTGTTCCTGATCCCTGAATTTCTGGGATCTTGATTATTATATGGTTGGGTGTGGTTTTTAATTGGGTTAATGTTATTTGGAATTCTGTATGCTTCAGTTACCTGAATGTCAAATTGTTTCTCCATATGTGGGAAGTTTTCTGCTATTACTTTTGCCCATATTCTTTTTATATCATTTGTACAGATTCCATCTTTCTCATTGATGCGTATTAGTCCTGTGTTGTTCATTTTTCAGAGGTTGAATTATGTTTTTCTTGCATCCTAGTTGTTATTAAAAGATCTTTTCTTACCACTTCACTAGCTACAATGGTGTCTTTAAGGTAGGAAAGTCTATTTTCAGGCTCACTGAAATGGTTTTTCCAGCTTATGACTGAGGTTTTAACTACCTGAGTAGCACTTTGAATATGCTTCATACATTGTATTCCTCTCCTATGTTGCTCATTCGGAGATGCCATCATTTTTCTATTCTCCTCTATTTTTTTATCAGTGTCATTAGTAGCATTTATTACTTCTTTTTTATAGGTCTTATATATATATATATATATTTTTTTTTTACTTCGGAAATGATTTCTCCTCTGATTTCCCCTATACTTTCTGCAGTTATTTTTTACTTCAGATGTTATTATTTCAGAGATTTCAGGCCTGTGATTTACAGTTTATTCTAAGGTATTATTTCTTGTATTTATTCTGGGTGGGCTTGTGGCCTGAGAGTGCATTGTGCTCCTTCTCTTTGTCAGTTTGTATAGCCCTGCCTTCTGACTTTTGGTGTAGAGCTTTGGTAGAGTTCTTACCTTAGCATTGGGTCCAGGTCTACCAAGTTCCAACTTGTCCAGGTGGGTGTGGCTTGGGTCTGGCTGCTGAGTTGCACTTCTTCCTGCTGCAGCCTTTAAAGGTGAACCTGCTGGCAAGATGTTCTGCTCATGGTTCAGCTGGGTGGGTCTTGTATCTAGTCTCTCTGCAGGGAGTTCTGTGGTAGTTTTCCACAGTGGGAACTCTGGGCCTGGTTTCTGCGTTGAATGAGTTTCTCACAGGCCCAGGGCAGTCTACCCCTACTCTTAACATTTAAATCAGAATCTCCAAGATCATTATTGATTGTGCTCCAAAGAATGGCATTTACACCCAGCAAAATGCAAATGGTGTGCGTGGAGATTTCCTCTACCACCCCGACAGTGTTCTAAAACCAATGCAAGGAAGTATTTACAAACACCTATTATTTTTGTAAAAAATGCCTGTATCAGCATATTTTCCAATAAGGACATACATTTCTTTTATTCTCTTTTTTATTTTTAAAGAGAGAAAACTGGTTAAGCAATGGCACTGATCATCCAGATGCCTGACACTGACAAAAGTTCTACAAAATGCTGTACATGGTTTCAATGTCAGTCCTAAGGGCATTTTATTGACCTTGCAGATGGAAAAGTTACATAATTTGTCATATAGGTCTTGCTTTAACTTGTACTTAACCACCCAGCAGAAAAGTTTAACCACAAGGCATAAAAGTAAAGGCAGACTAGTATGCTAAGGTGCAAAAGGCTCAAGTCAACAGCTTCCAACATTGGAGTGCTGCAAATAACTCACTATTATTATGGAATATTGGACTATGTATACAACCACTTTCTGTTAATACAATGAGAAGAAACATTTGTACCAAATATTTAGAAAAATTATCATGTCTGCATCTTGTACTCTGAACAACTATGATGCAGATAACAATATGCATTATATTAATTATTGTGGCTGTCCTAGTAACGTGTTTTGAAACTGCCTCATTGTTACTTCTTATTAAAAGTAATAATAAATACTATGAGGCAAAAGCAAATACCAAATAGTAATATAAAAAAAGCAGAATTAGAAATGATACAAGATTTCACTAAAAAGGTAATAGGAATTCAACAATGGTTACTGTATAACATGATTCTATCTTCAAATTAGTTGCTCAGAGTAGCGTATACATTTCTTTTTTTTTTTTTTTTTTTTTTTTTTTTGAGTTATTGTGCAATTATAAGGAACTTGTGAGGACCAAACCACTAGAGACCATTACTTTTAGAAGAATTTGGGTACCTGATAAAAGCTAGTCTTGGAAGCTACTCCAGTACATCTAAGTTTTCTGAGCCCTTTGGAGATTTCCACATTTTTCATTAGCTTGTGTTTTACCATTTGTGAAAACAAGACAGCACTTGTCACTGAGCTCTCCAAAAGAATCATCTAAGTAAAGTGTAACTAAATATGTGAGTTTCTAGGAACTTTTTTTTATTAAAGAAAGAGAATGATGTAAAATGAAGATATCATGATGTTATTGTGATTATCACTACAATTACTTCACTGTTGTATAATAATATCCTGTCATGCTGTTCACAGTGTTCTTGGGGGGAAAACTGACAGGTGCAAAATGATTTTTTTCAATGTCATACTTTGTCTCATAGAGGAATATCTATAAGAATTGCAGAGGAGGCCACAATCGTGGATCTTTGTAAACTAAGTTTCTCCAGCCCTAGTAATACAGTACACATTCATTATTTCAGTTCTTTCACTCCCTCAATGACTGTGCTTTCATTCAAATGTAATGTAAAGCCTCTGCTGACTCAGGCATTACTATAGAACACTGAAGGGACTCTCCTTGAGTATGAAATTGTGGCTGTCTTCTTGAATATCAGAACTACTTCCCTCCTGGTTTTGCAGGACAAACTCCATTTCAACACTCATCTCTTGAAGATTTATGTAGGTGTAAATAGTAGAAACTGCTATTATGTGCTAGTCACGGTTTCTCTATATAGAGTTTGGGTTCTTTGTTTTCTTAAAAGGAAGACAGAGGTCTAAAGTTCTTGTACTTGAAAAATTATTGTGATTTTAACAAATTTCTAAAGTACTGAACCATATGGAGCTGAAATTCAATTTGAAGAACAAACCAAATATACCTCTCTTAACCAGAGAAGAATTTTTTCAATGACTTAATGATGAATATGGGTGAACCAAAGCATTCCCCTGCTAAATGATAAGATTTATGATATAGTTATAATAGTTAAAGTAATGTCATTATGGCCCAAATATATATGTGGTTGCTCAGTGAAACAGAATAGAGGGCTGGTGAGATGATTTAGTGGTCTAAAGCACCTGCTTAGGAAAGCTTAGGCAGCTGCAAGGACAATGGTTCGATCCCCGGAACCACATGGAGCACCATCCCCAGGGCAGGCTGAGCCCTCCAAAATAGAAAAAAAGAAAGAAAGAAAGAAAGAAAGAAAGAAAGAAAGAAAGAAAGAAAGAAAGAAAGAAAGGAAGGAAGGAAGGAAGGAAGAAAGAGAATAGAGTACTCAAAAAGCAACTTATTTTTATAAAGAAAGCAGAAACAAGATTATGAAGATACAAATTAAGATTGCAAATGAAATGATTATCCACAGAAATACATAATTAGAAAAATGTGATTTATACCATATAGAAAATGTAGATTCTTGCATTAAATTCATAGTTAACTATATTTCTTAACTCATTATTATTTTCTAATAAGCTTTCAATTAATTATCTTTCAGCATAATAATATTATTGCAGATCCTGTGGCTATCTTATTTGACATATGCATAATTTATACTGATAGTATGTGCTTCAGCATTATGCACTGATTAGATCATCCGGATTATGACATACGATGGCAGTGATGGGAGACATACTTTTGACTTTCCTACTAAATGGACATTTGCTCTTGGTTTTATGTACATATTTTTAAATTCTGGATTATAAAAAGGTACAATGGCCAGTGTGATGATATTGCTTTTGATTCACAAGTATATGTTGCCATTTACCAGAGATTTTTATCGTACTCTTATGACCATAAGATGTGATGAATCATAGTCATAGATCACATATATTTCTAGATTTAACTTTCTGTGGTATTCTTACTTAAAAAGAGTGTTTCACATTTTTCGCAGCAATCATAAGCTGAAATTAGTTTTCAATTTTCTTTCACTCTGATTTTTGTTAGGGCTTGGTCAAAATATTAAATGTAATAATTTACTTTTAAACTAGAATTAAATCTATTACCTAGGTCAGCATGCAGCCAAACAGAATGAACTGTAGTATTCAAATCCATTAAATTGTCATTAGAGTTCAGCTGTTATACCTATTCAATAAAACAGTAAGTACAGGGTTTAGTATTTTTTCACACAGATTAAGGCAATTTAAGAATCAGAATTGTGTCAGTGTTACATCAAAACAATTCATGCACTTGGGAAATAAAACTTTACATTGTTTTGGCTATTTTATATGTGTAGCATACGTATTTTGAAAAGCTAATTTTTTCCTTCTCAGTAATCAGCTTTTTGAATGAAAATTTGGGCTCATAAAACAAAAGGTTTTAAATTCTGTCTGGAAAAAAAATGCTTAAAAATAGCATCATATAAGAAGGAAACTTTCAAGTCATAGGAATCCATGTCCATTACATCCCTCTTGACCCCTCTGTAAACATGGTAAGACTATGTATGGGACATGGAGTTAACAGATCAGAACTGACTTAAAACTATGAATTAGTCACATATACAAATTAAAATCTTAAGGTGAGTCATTTATGTACATTGACAAAGAACAACCCAGAAAGAAGCAAACAATTCTATTTGCAATGCTATCTAAAAGAATAAAGTATGCACAAATAAAGTTAACCAAGGAGATAAAAGATGTGCACATTGAAAACTACCAAATGTTGTTAAATGAAATTAAAGGAGGCTTCTTTCAATGTAAAAACATCCCATATTGATGAATTAGATGTTAAGATGATTAAGATAATCAATACTATCTGAAGCAATTGAAAGATGCAATGTAATTGCCAAGAAAATTTCAAAGTTTTTTTTGCAGAAATAGAATCACCCATTCTAAAACTCTTATGCAATCTAAGTGGACCTGAAATAGCCAAAGCAATCCTGAAAACAAAGTTGGAAACCACACCTTTGGCTTTTAAAAGTTACTACAAAGCTACGGTAACCAAAACCATGTGGTACTGCAATAAAGACGGGTGTATACACCAATGAAACAGAACAAAGTCCTAAAATAAATTTTATTGTATATATAATCAAAACATTTTTGACAAGGGTGTCAAGACCATTCAATATTGTAATAGGCAGTCTTTTTAACAAATACTATTGGAAATCTAAGATGTCCACATGGAAAAGAAGAAAGAAGACTCTTAACACTATATATGCAAATTGCCTCAAATGGATTAACAGCCATTATGTAACAGCTAAGACTATAAAACTCATGAAAGAAATACTACAAGAAAAGATATATGACATTGTTTTTTGAAAAAAAAATTGTTAAGAACTTTTGAACATCAAAAACCACTATCAACAGAAAGTCAAGCAATTCATGGAACTGCAACACTTGCAAATCACATATCTTATAAGAGATGAGTATCCGTAATATGTAAAGAACTCATACAAATGAAGACAACTAAAAAAGAAAACAAAAGAGACATGAATAGACACTTCTCTAAGGATACAAAAAAGGCTAATAAGCACATAAAAAGACACTGCGGCTGGTAAGAAGGTTCAGTGGTCTCAAGCACCTGATTAAGAAAGCTTAGGCAACCACAGAGACCGAGGTTAAATCCCTGGCACCACATGCTGTGCCAGCCCCACCCCCAAGGCAGGCTAAGCCAGTCATAAAAAGAAAATAGAAAAGACATTCACCATCATTAATAATTGGGAAATACAGATCCACAATGAACTAATATTTTATACTAATTGAGATGACTACATATTATCAATAAACAGAAAACAATAAAAGTTAGAAAGGATGTGGAAATATTAGGCCTGTCAGTAATAAAAACCAGAAAATAGTGTTATGGTTCTGTATTTTAAAATCACAATGCAATTGCCAGCTGATACAGGTATTTTACTTTGGGTACATTCCCAAAATGTTAAAAGTAGGAACTCAAGCAAGTTATTTGTACACCTGTGTTCATAGTAGCAATATCTAAAACAGAAAAAGGTAGAAACATTTCAAATGCCATCAGTAAATGAATGGATAAACAAAATGTTGGATCTGCATACAATAAAATATAATTCAGCTTCATAAAAGAAATGAAAACCTTGTAACATGCTACAAGATAATGATTGAAGACATTATGCTAAGTGGAACAATCCAAGATATGAAAGAATATTACCTGATTCTACTCCTATGCTAGAGGCATCTAGAATAGGCAAATGCAAAGAAATTTGTAGTTGCCAGGGTTTGGTAGAAGGAAAAAATGGGCATTATTATTTAATGTGCTTGAGTTTGAAGGTTCTGAAGATGCAGGTGGTGATGGTCACATGACGTGTGAGTTGTACACTTACAACTGTTAATTCATACATTTTATGTTGCAGGTATTTTATCACAAATAATAAAAACAATAAATTGCTTAAGATCAGGAATTATAGTATCTCTTGGGCCAAGGAGATAGTTCAGTCGAATAAATGCTTGCCTGGCAAGCACAAGGTCCTCAGTTCAAACTTTGGTTCTGCAAATAAATAAACAAACAAATAAATAAATAAAAGAGCTATTACAAGTTGTCGTATTTCCAGACACATGATGCAATGGAAATCCAGCTCTCATTTCGAGCTGTTGAGGGTTATGGGTAGTACACTCCCTAAAACCTTAAGTGCCCATAGAAGAGGACTATAAGAGGTAAAAGGATCATGGGTGTGTGATACTTTTCAGGGTATTGGTCCTCTAGCAGGGTCACAGATAGATGTGATGCTGAGAGGTGGACAGAGGGGTAGTGACAGGGGCAGTGGGCCAGAAGGATGTCCCTCGATCCCTCTCTCTACGTCCTGCATGCCATGCCTCAGGCAATTCTATGCTACTCTTCCCTGTCATGTTACCCTATGCTGGAGCCAGCTGCTATGGGCTGAAACCTCTACAAACTGTGACCCAAAATAAACTTTTCCTTCCTTAAGCTGTGGATGTTGGATATTGTACTTTAGCAAAGAGAAGGTAACGGAGACACTAGCTATCTGACTAAGAAATACTAACTTTCTATAATTTATATCTAAATAAGAAAGTTATAATCTTATTACATGCCGAGACAAGTAACTAGCAGTGTATAGTTTAGTATACAAATATCAGTAACCACTTTGAAGTGGTGAAGCAGGAGGATTTCTGAAAGCTGAAGAACAGCCTGAGCTAAACTGTGCATTCAAGGCCAGCATGAACTACATAAAGAGGCCCTGAATCAGATGACAAAAATGTGATAATAATAATAAAGATAATAATGTGGAAAATATATTGGAAAGTACAAAATAGTGAGAGGAAAAATAGTACTTCTGTTAGCCTCAGTGAATATTTTTATCGATTTTAAAGGTGAAAACTTACTTCAAAGATAATAGGTAAGGAAATTTTTCGTTCATGCACAAAAAATTAGAGACTATTTCATGGTAGCACTAAAACTCATGAAAAGTTATCCAAATTTCTGTCATTCTGGAATGATTACACCACACCCTATGCCCAAGGAAAAAGCCACCTATCATATGGGTCATCGCATACTCAGCCTCTTCTTGAAAGAGCCAAAGCCCCCACAGTGGAGTGAAGCCCAATGCTCAGTGATGAGCTGAAGGTCTCTGCTTTGGAAGGCAGCATTTTACAGGCTTTCTTTTTCTGCAAGAAAGCTCTGGCCGCTCTTCTATGCTTGCACTCCTCTGGGGCAGCAGAGGGCACTCCAACTCCACAAGAGAGGCTGTCTCATCCCAGCGTGCTGTAATTTCTGTCCTTGCTGTCAAAAGACATGAACTCCAAATATGCATCGTCTCTCTGCTCCCACAGCCACATCCCGCTGAAAGCCTACTCCTACTCCTTTGGAATTATCAGCATACAGCAAGGAGTAGGTGTAACAGGAAGCGGTGGTATCTGCTGTAGTGCTGGCTGTGTGAGGCTAGGCCCGTTCTTCTCACACTTCATACTCCAAGAAAGGGTAAAACATGTACCTCAGCAACTGCGGAGTACTAATACTCCTTCAGACCATAACTTCAAAGGAAACTGCACTTAAGAATATTAAATGACAACTTCAGACCTCAGCAAACTATCCAGGTCTTTCAAAGAGTTCAGGAAAAGGGGTGGGGGTAGACGCACAGCAGCTACACAAAAGGTATAAGGACACAGCAGCAATGGGGCCTCCAGCACATGACTGAGCAAACGGGCTTCATAGAAAGTGTGAGAGTACAGCCGTTTGCTGAGGCCCACACTGCACAGTGATGCCTACTGATGTACGGCAGAAAGAATTGCAAAGCAATCTACACATGCAATAAATTAAAGAGGAAAGATTTGACATGGTTGCTGTTCCTTTCTCCTTGACCTCTTTATTCAGTAAAGTGTAATGAAAAGGCCCAGATGAAACTTTTTGCTTCATTCCATTCAGATTTCTTAAAAGTCCAGATGTCTCTTTATCTACCCAGGGAAGGTATCTCCTCTTGCTTTTTTTTCTACTGTCCCCAGGCTGCACCTTTTTCCCTATCCTGCTTCCATCCTTTAATTTACATCAGTCAATATGTATCAACACATTCTTTCCAGATCAGCCAAGTGTCATAGAGAAATAATACAACACTCAGAGAGGAATCTATTTTAACCTATATCTCATTAACAGCATGCTATTTTTGTGATTTTTGGCAAAATTGCAGTGAAATTTACAAAAAGCAAACCCTTAGAATGCCGTTCTCCAGAAAAATTACCCAGCTTCAGAAATTGGGGCTATGTAAACTGCAATGATTAAGAGCTCCTTCTAAGGCCTATGCTGTAGGTTTTGATACCAAGCAGTAAGCCTTAAATTAACTAATTGGTTCAAATCCTAGCTCTTGTTTTTGTTGTTGTTTGCTTTCACCTCTATGAAATGGAGAAGGATATAGATCTTTACAACTCTGGATAGAAAAAGAATGTCATTTCCTTTTGTCGTTAAAACAATAAATGAAATGCTATAATAATTTTTTGTACGAATCAAATCAACAAATATTACTTTTATCCAAACCATTTGCAAGTTTGTAGCTCAAGACAAGTTAAAATGCTCCATTGTGCTCTCTGTCTCCATTTCAGGCCATACAAGGTGAGATAGTGTCATAGAAAACAAGAGTGAAGTGGGTGCCCTCTTGAGAATTCCAGAAAAGGCCTTTATGATTAATTTTACTGAAATAGACAAGGTTCTGGTGTCTCTAAAAATGAACACATAGGGGGGTTGGGTGAGTTGGCACACGCCTATAATCCCAGCACTTGGGAGGCTGAGGCAGGAGGATCAGTGTGAGTTCAAGACCAGCCTGGGTTATGAAAGTGAGCTCAAGGCCAACCTGAACTGCATAGCGAGACCCTGTCTCAAAAAGACAAAAAATGAAACAAAACAAACAAACAAACAAACAACCTCATGGGCCTAAAGAACAACCTGACGTAAGGCGACCGGTGCAACAGGCTCCACTGTAATGCTCTCAGCATTTCTGAGTCAGAGCACTCATCTCGCTTTCTTTCCAAATAGTATATTGATTACTTGCAGCAAAATTGTGCTCTTTTGAACACCATGTTTCTTTATCACCATGGAACCAACAGTTCAGATTCCATAATTGAGAGTCACATAGTTTATAGGAATTGGTATTCAGAATAAGAGATTTTAGTTTGAAGTTGAACAATGACAAATGTATGTGAGGCCTGGTTTCTTGCTGGGAAAAAAAACAAATAGGGTATTTCAAGTTTCCATATTTTTGCCAAGAAAAATAGCACCTTACACATTCTTTCAGGGGAAAAAAAGTATTACTACTGCCCCATTTTAGAACGTCTAAGGTAGTGATAATTTTTTTTATTTTCTGAGGATAGCTTCTCAAAACTAAAGAAACAGTAGGAAATCTTCTTCTTCATATCTGGCCTTAATTCTCAAAGCATGAATTTTGAAAAATGATACCAAAGAATGTGTACCAACTATGGCTCATGAAGTGATTATCCAAAGCCTTCTTGCCATATTTACTATATTTTAAATACAAATCAGCTAATATTCAATACAGTCATTACTTCATCCATGTTTGAAGGTAGTATCAGTAATGATATACTTGCCCAGCTATTTTTTGGCAAAATATTTTAAGTTCGTATTTGAATATAGGTCCTGCAGCCTTTAATTTTTCATAAAGTATTTCAGTACTGTTTCCACAATTAATTACAGAATTAGGCAACTATATTTTTGGATAGAGTTCCTTTGTTCGCCTTTCTGACTCTACATCAGTCTTGGGCCTCTCTTTTGTTCTCAGTCTGTGTCGCAGAACAAAATGTAGTTCAGCATCGCAAAAGGCCTTGCGATCGTTTCATGCTCTGGAGTTCACATTTTGCAACAGTTATGCACACATCACAGGCACAGGCACAACTGAGTTTTCTTCTAATATATTTCATTACTCTTTAAAAATGGAGGGCAGTGATACAGTGGACTTCCCAAAAAACAATTTTTATTTGTTTGTAATATATTGTTTCTGTGACAGTTGTTACATACAATAAGAACTTTTGAAATCACAGGGACTTTGCAATGTTAGTAATGAAAAAATACCATGACAAGCTATTTGCAAACTAGAGCATTCTTTAACCAGGATTATTTTTTCGTCCTTCAGGAAGCATGAGAGCTGATGCACATGACCATGCACTCCTAAACACTGAAGAGAAACATAGAGATAACTTGCTTTCTGATAAAAGTCTGGAAACAGGGGCCCAGCAGGATGGCTCAGTGGTCTAAAGCGCCTGCTTAGGAAAGCTTAGGCGGCTGCAGGGACAGCGGTTCGATCCCTGGCACCACATGCTGCACCAGCCCTGCCCTCAGGGCAGGCTGAGCCGGCCATAAAAATAAATAAACAAACAAACAAAAGTTCTGAAACAAGAAAAAATAAAATAAAATAAAAATTTAAAAAAATCTGGAAACAATTTCACAAATTCGAGAAACCATATTTTGTATAAATACTAATGTTCAGTGATGAGTCTAAGTCCATAAAACTATAAAGGTTATAACCATGATATCAACTTAACTATATTACATGAAGACACAGAAAGAAAAACTTATGAGATGAATACAATTTCTTGGAAAGTTTGCAGGTTTCGTATACTACATTAAGCAATGATAGTATCTAAAATATTTTCATAAATTTGAAAGTATATTAAATAGTATTTATAGTTTTAGTTTATTAACATTGATGTTTATTATTTTAGAATAAAAATGTGATAAAACATTAGTGAAAGCAGGAGAGTTTTTGCAAATTAAGATTGTGTAAATTATCTCCAATTATCACAGGATCTAAAGACCTATGAAAATGAAGATGTATTTTACCTAAACTACATGTCCAATATGTTAATAGTTCATTCTTTCTTTGTTGATAAAACCCAGACACTGTAAAGGACGCACTGTGACATTGTGTTTATTCCCAAACCTTTGCTCTCCTGGCTTATGAAGTATTCGATTTGTTTCACATTAAACAGATGACCTCTTAATCATCATGAAATAATTTTGATATATGTGAATTTAAGATCACAAGTTTAAAAATGATTGCTGTGTGACTATAAGGGAATCCTCTTCAAGGACATAAATAGCGTTTAATATGCATCAAATAAAAATATCAACCAGAATAAAATGCACTGTGCACTCCTTAACAGGCAGACAATGAAGGGCCCAGGAGATAGTTCAGCAGAATAAGTGCTTACCTGGCAAGTGCAAGGTCCTGAGTTCAATCTCTAGTACCAAAAAGAAAAAAAATAAAATAAAAGGCAGACAATGAAACAGTCCTCAACTCCAACATGTATTTTATTCCTGCTTTCACATCACACTTCACTTTTAAAACATGGTCACCTTGCAGGAGGTTGCATAGGTCCAGAAATGCTAAGAGCAATGACCCTTTTGCCCAGCAGGCTCCTTGGTCGCAGTGATGAAGCAGTCACGAGTAGCAGATCTTCAGTGTAATCCACCGTGAATGTTGGGTCTTGCAGAAAGGAACACTGATGTCACTGCAGGCTCACGATTGATTGCTCACTCTAAGGACAATAGTAGGTGAAATTTACTATGTACAGTCGAAGATTTATTCATTTTATTTCCTAATCTTTTTCTCCCAGAAAAGTGACAGAGATTAGTAAGCCAAAACACTCAGCCTTCTAATAGAAGTAGTTTCCACTGAGATAGCTGAGTGGACTAAAACGCAGAGTACAATGGCAAGGCTTGCTCCCTGGTGTGCTGTGTCAGCCCCGACCACGGAATATGCTGAGATTGAGACTGAGACTGGGCCTGGTGGCATGCTCCTGTAATCCCTGCCCTTGGGAGGCTGTAAACAGGAGAATGACTATGAGTCCGATCTACGTAGTGAGACCCTGTCCACCCTGTAGACCCTGTCCTAAATACAAGAAAAAAAAAGTGGAGTTTCCATCCTATCTCAGCTCAAAAAGAAAGAAAGATTTCATACTAAGCAGTGCTGCTTAGCTACTATAAGTAATTTGGTTACCGTTGCTGCTCTCTGCTGCCATACTCTCAATGAATATGCTGAAGTTATGGTGTTCTCATATATCCTACTGCTCAGAGCAGTAATCCTGTCAATCCAAAAGGTGAATAAAACCTCTCTGTTTTTCTTTCTGCCATCAAGGATGAGTTTCAGATGCAGAATTATTGGTAGTCAGTACAATGCTGGTGGTGTGTCTTCTGATCCTACGGCCTAAACTCATTAAGGTAAAGAAAGCAAAATAAATGCAGCTCTTGCCCAGCAATAATGGATTTCTAGGAATGTGAAACAAAACTTTCCTTCCAGCTACAGCTTTCATATCAGAGAAATAAAATGCATGTATAAGACTTAAAGTGATGGATATCTAACCCTCTCTGACCCCTTTTACATTCACTTATTAATAATAATAACTATGATAATAATGCTTATGCCCAGGACTGGAAGGAGGATTAATTAGTTAATATTTATAAAGATTTCTGAAAATGAAAAGTACCATTTAAGCACGAAGAAAACCCTTTTCTGTTTTCACTCCCTACTTTCATTTCCTTCTTTACCACAGATTAATTTATTTCTCCTTGGGTCTGGCTAATTTCTTCACTGGTGCGATTCTCTACTCTTTCTTTCCTCTTGCCTTTGCCTGCTGCTAAGCCCTGTCACTCTCACAATTCATCTTGTCCTTCCTCTTCTCCCCCACATGCCTTTCTCACCTCTTCCTTATTTTCATCTTTTTCTTAGGCCTTAATGTCTTTATCTTTTAGCTACAGATTTTTTTTTATTTTATGAAAACATAAAACAAATTTTCATAACAAAATAATAATAAGAGAATGAGAATAGATTCTTTTATTTTTCCTTATTTTTAAGCATCCGTGAAATACTGAAAATGATAACCTTTTTAATTCAATTTTACCTCCCAGTTATTGGAAGTTAGATAATCAAATTCATTGTTCACAATCCTTTCCTAGTAGTTACCAAATTCACTGAAGTCATATTCTATGGATAAACAGAATATTTATAGCAAAATATTTTTATAGAAAATATTTTATTGGATTTTTTCACTATATAGAAAGTTATAAAGACCTGTGAGTATTCAGCAAACTTAATGATACTACAAATTTCTTAAAATTTTATCTTTGGGTATAAGTATTATACCAGATGCTAGCTGGTCCCATATACATATATCTTATTTAGTGTCTATCTTCTATGCGGCAATTTCCTTTCTAAAAGTAAAATCTAAATACACTTAGCCTCCCCTTAGAGCAACACAAACAAATTAGTTTTTGTTATAAAGAACAAGCTGGTTTCAATTGAATATTTTAATATTTTTCAGCAATTCTATCATCTAACTAACAGGTCTTAGTTTAAGGATTTAGATGTTATAAATAGGACTCTTAATATGAAGAAATGTTTGGCTCATAAACTGAAGGCTCAACTAGCTACTTTCTAATTATCCTTATTCTTGAGAGTCTTGGTATTTATTATTTGGTACATTTCCTCTAGAATAATCTAACCAAATCACTTGAACATTGCTATATTCTTGCACAAATGCTATCTGGGTCTTTCCATTCCCTTTAAAGTTGAAAGCTTACAAGTTAACACTCCCAAAATTATTCCTTTATTTCCAGTTGAACCAAAGATTTAGTAAACACATACTATCTATTATGCTATGTCTAGTTGGGTTGTATATTCTCATTTGAGTCTCCTTGCTAGAGATCGTAGAAAGACTAGCAATTGTATTTAAAACTCACCCACACAGCTTGGTCTGAATCTCTGTTTAGTTATGCATGCATCCAATCACCTGTTGACTACTAACTAGTCATTAACCACTTCTACTATGTCTCTGTGCATTCTAGTCTCTGCATAACTTCATTCGCCCACCATGACCCTGCCACTCTTCTCTTTTTCCAAGGAAGCTTCACTGGAAAACTTTCAAGTGATTATCTCTCATACTGTGATAGTTATTGTCCCATGCATTTATCTTGATGCTTAATCAAGGACAGCTTTGTTATAATTCCCTAATAGATACACATTAAGCTCTACCTTATTCAAAGAGTTATTCTAAATTTTGCACTCTGGAAATGAATAAAACAGTTGCTGCATTCGCAGATGTTTATCTTCCTGAGGAAATACACAATGAAGAAAATGAGAGAGAATAGTGAAGGTTACCAACTACATATTTTCAGAGTACAGAAGAACAAATATTTTTAGTAGCTAGGAAGCATGTAAGAAATATTTAGCATTAGGTCTGATATGTTACTAATAGAAAAACAAGTGGAAGGCTACTTTAAGCAAGTATATTAGCTCTCTATTCTTGTGAAATATTATTCCAGAACTTGATATTTTAAAGCAATGATTAATTTATTACCTCATAATTTCTATAAATTAGAAGAATGAGTGGTTTATTTCAGTGCCTATGATGCAAGGTCCTGTGTGAGATTGTAAACAAGCTATTGCCTGGGGTTGCAGTCTCCACCAAAGGCTTCCACTTACAAGATGACTCACAGGGTTATGGCCACACTCAATCTCTTGTCAAGGAAATCGTTCCACATGGACACCTATGAGAAGACAGCTGGTCCCTTCAGGGTAAGAAATCTGCAATGGAGAAAGGCAGAGATAGCTGTGAAGGATCAGAAGGAGACAAACTTTGTCAAAGTAGTAGTCAATCTTTATAATTGAAGCTCAGAATCAACATTGTTGTATTCTACTATACTGTGTTCAATACAATCAAATTATTAAATCTAACCCATGGTCAAATTCAGGGGATTTCACAAGGGTGTGAATAGTAACGGGCTGAGGTCTTTGGGGGCCTTCTTAGAGAACTTCCTGGCAGTTGGCAGTGAGGAGCAGTTCAATTGACTAGACATATGCCCTGAACAGAGAGCAATGCTGAAGAGTCTGCCCTTATAGAGCTACTAAAGAAGTGCAGACACCATTTATAAGAGAACACAATGGTTGGCATGACATTTTAAGAAAACTCTACTCATTTTAAGAAAGCAGGAAGATCCAGGTGTAGCAGGATATGCCTATAATCCCAGGACTCAGGAGGCTACAAAGGAGGATTGCTGTGAGTTCAAGGCTGGCCAGGGCTACGTAGTGAGTTCGAGACCAACCTAAACCACATAGCGAGAACTTGACCCCAAAGGAAAACAAGACTGATGTAGGAGTCCCAAGGTAAAGTAACTCTAGCTTAAAAACTTCTGTAATAGTCCAAATATTAGATCCATTTTAAATGAAAATTATTTGGAACTCTAAAATTCTATTATGTAATTCTAATACATAATATGTGTCTTATCTGTCCACAGAGATAAGTTTAACAGAAGGATAAGATAGCCCTTTCAGTTTCCATTATGTCTAATACAATAAAATTTATCAATGTTGTATTGTTGTTTTTTTTTTTTTAATTCAGGAGTATCATAAGAAAGTAGTATACAAGAAGGGAGAAATTTCAAGAAAGTTGTGGTTGACTTTCCCAAAAGAGTGAGAACAGATGCTGAGATATAAAAAGTGAGAGACCTTTCCAAAAGCACCATCAGTACAAGCCAATGGCACTGAACAATTGCAGAGCCCAGAAATGGTGAAAGTGAAAATTGAAGTATATATTTTGGCTAAAAGGAAGTGAGTAGAAAGGGAGAGAATTTAAACATGTGCAAGGAACTATACGACATTAAGTCCCAGAACACATAGAAAGACACATGAGAGACAGACAGAGAAAGAAATAGCATTGTCCTCTTTGAGGACAGACAAGGAATATACAGATCAATTACTCTTTTCTACTTTCAAAGACCTGGTGGAAAATGTCACTCCCTCATTTTTAGCCATCTCCATTAAGATTTATTTATTTATTCATTTATTTTTTTGTGCTTATTTATTTGTCCTAGTTACTTTCTTATAACTGAGACATAATAAATAATGCTCACAACTTACAAGAGGAGAGGTTTATTTTGGGCTCACAGTTTGTGGTGGTTTCAATCTATAGTCTATAGCCTCCAAGACAAGACAGGATGGCAAAGGTACATAGCAGAAAGAAAGTGCCTTCAAGGCATGCTGCAGACAGCAGAGAGAGAGAGAGAGAGAGAGAGAGAGAGAGAGAGAGGAGAGAGAGATCAGAGAGGAAGGATGGAGATAGACCCTTGCAGCTCATCAGCCCAGGGATCCACCTCCTTCAAACAGGCTCCTCTTCCATTTATCACATTGAGCTGTGAACTAAGCAATGGACTAATCGACTCAGGAATAGCATGACCAGTCACGTCTCTACACCCCACCTCAGAGGGCATAAGGCTTCGGGGCACATCTAGATAGAGTAAATAAAAGAAAGCTATGTTCAGGCTCATACTAATGTAACAGTACATAGAGAGGTTGTTTTTATGCTAAATATTGTTCCGGGTGTTTTACATGCATTAAATCATTTACATATATTAAATCATTTATATTTAGTAAAATGTGACAGTTAATCTTAACTGTCAACTTGTTTAGGCAAGAGATGCTTCCCCCCCTTAGTAAAGCGCATGTTTGAGTAGGAGATAGAAGAAGACCTTGGAGATATGAGCTTAAAGATAATATCTGATTTCTAGCCCCTTCCTCTAAGGTCTTATTCCTGCTCTTTGGTTTCCAGATGCAAACAGTTGAGCAGAATTTCTCTTCCATGCCTTTCCACCACAGTGCTTCTGAACTGGAGTCAGCCAGCCATGGACTCAAATGTCTGAATCCACAAGCCAACATAAATTCTTCCTTCTTTAAATTTCAGGTGTCAGCATTTTGTCCAAGCAATGAAAATTGATCAAATATAAAAGCATTCTCAATGTTTTCTGAAATTACTTTGAGAAGATGAGTTACTCTTAAAGTTACTACCAATATCAATCCCCTTCAAATGCTATAAGAATTGATAACTGCCCCATATGTCATGTTAAAACATTCTTAAAATCTATATCATTTTCTGAAAAAAATTAAAAGACAATTTTATTTTTGATATATTTTGGTATTCTTGTACAAACATGATTATAATGTAACCAAAATAACACAACAGAGGAACACATGAAATTTTTCTAAATAAGTCATTAATGGAAAATGTATATGTAGTAACTGACAGGCTGCAATCTAGAATTATAAAAAAATTTAAACCACTACCATATGTCAAATAAGTACAGAACATTAGCTGCATAGCTCACGTAATTTACTCCAGGAGGCATCTAATCATACATAGACTGATAATAGCACACTGGCTGCATTTACAATACCCGTGATCCTCTCATTGACTAGAACTCCAGTAATAAAGTGGAAGAAAATATTCCCTATCCTCACAGTGAGTTACAAGTAGCAATCATAAGATGGTTTTCTGAACAAACATTACAAAATGCTGAATCCTCTCCCCCCAGTTCTCCATTTTGGCCCATGGGCCATTTCCTGCATCCTTCCTACTACGGTGTTGGAATGAAGATCTAAGGCATGTTAACTCCTTTCCTCACATTGTGACAAAATGCCTTATATAAATCAGCTTCAAGCAGCAAAGATTTATTCTCACTCGTGGCTTCAGATGTTTTCATCCCTTGTTGTTTGGCCCACTCACTTTGGGCAGAGCATCGTGGTAGCGAACACATGGTAGAACAAAGCTGCACACCACAGAGAGGCTAAGAAGCCACAACAGAGATGGACAGGCTCGGATTCAAAGACTTGCCCCAGTGACCTAACTTCCTTTGGTGAGGCCCCGCATCTCAAAGGTTCTCCTGCCTCTCAAAGCTTCATAAACTGGAAGCCATGTCTTAACACATTAACTTCGGGAGATCACTTCAGGTCCAAACCACAGCACAAAAACTAGATTTTCAATAGTCAGTTTTAAGCTATAAGGTGACTGATACTCCACATTGAAGCCAGGAAGGAAAGACAGCAGACAGCAGAGTGAAAAAGCAGAAAGCAACTTAGAGTAGATCTCTTCACAGAATAAAAATGTTATGTCCAACCTGAACCACTATCTTTGTTTTATATAATTTCTGTCTTGCTTATATCAGTTTAATTTGGATTTTTCTTTTATGATGCTGAGCATAATCCTAAGTGATGTATCTTAGTCCTACTTTCAGCTTGAAATTGTAGAAGGATATGTTATTTACATCGTATAGGCAAAGTTCTAGTAATCGTTTCAGGGTTATTCTTCACTGTCCAATATTCATCAAGACATTTAGCCCTGAAAATACTTACTACATGCATACCTTGTTTTAAAACTCAAATAACTGGAGACACTATAAACATATCCCATTTTGTAGATAGTGAAATTGTTTCAGATGCTAAGTGACTTGCTCAAGTAGAAATCTTTGATGTGGCCTTTAGGTCTTGAAACTCAGATTCCATCTCTCTGTTGTGCCACACTGATTTTCCTAAGAGGTGCAAATGTCTTCAATAAACCATTTGTTATACAGACAGATTTTCAGCTTGTAACAAATAAATTCATTGACATATTTTTCATATGAGCAACTTGAATCCGATAAGTAAGGGTTCTACTCAGAACTCCATGTAAAAAGTCAATGAGAAACACAACAGTAAGAAGGCGATTCACTAGGTGTTCCAAAATCTTTGCCAAATTCGTTTTATAAGACCTCAGGAACACTTATATGACTTAGTGATATCAAGGAAGTCAGAGACACAACATAAATAAAAGGGAATTATTAAATTAAAGGGAAAAGGATGTAATGTCTGTGAGTTATAACAAATTATAGATAATACTTTATGGAGAAGAGCTTATTTTAGAAAGCATTTTTTTTCTCAGAACTGAGGATTGAAGTCAAGCCCTTGCATTTGCCAGGCAAACGCTTATTCTACTGAGCTATCTCCCCAGCCCCAAGAAGAGTTTATTTTAATATTAAGTAAAAGTGAGATTTTACTGTATATGGTCTGTTTAACAAACCACATGGTAGTCTATGTTTACCATTTTTTTATGTTTGCCTCTATATAAAGGAACTTGAACACTTTGAAGCATGAACTACTTAGTTTTAGAAGAATTATCCATGTTTTCATCTATGCGTTGGTAGGAGAAAAATGATTTTCACAGTCTGCTTCTTACATAAGAAAAAGGCAAAGATTTAGCCCTGTGTTATAAACACAACGATAGGTGACAGGATTGTCTTGGTCACTTTATTTCTTGCTAAAGTAGAAATCAATAATTTTAGAAACATAATCATACAAATCAAAGTATATTTCAATGATCTTAAAGAAACTATGGAAGCATGCAGTATAGTAAATCACTAAGTGATTGAACTAGGACATCAAGGAAGACATACAATTGAGTTCTTACATAGCCACCAACTGACTCTGTGGCTTCTGACAAATTATATAGCCTCCCTAAGACCAGCTTTCCTTATTCCTCTAATAAGAATAGTGAAAGTGTCTCAAAACCTCACTGAAACTAGTCATAGAAATAATGTATAGCAGGAAACAAGTGGGGCGCATATTCAGCAAACATCATGATTGTTTCCCTGATACATCACAAGTGGAATTTTCCTTTTGAATATCTCAAAGTGTTCTCATACACCTCTTAAATCAATAAGACCGCAATTTATTCAAAGTTATTCCCTAACAAGTTCACTATAAGCAATTATCTATGATATTTGTGCATGAATACATGTATAAATGTGCCCCAAACATCTTGATCAAGACCAAGGTGCTTGATTTTTACCTTAGGGTTTTTTTGGGGGAAAGGATGTGCCCTTTTGGAAAACGTGGTGGGGCAGAACTAGACCTCTCTCTCTCTCTCTCTCTCTCTCTCTCTCTCACACACACACACACACACACACACACATATTCTTTGAGGCAAGCAGTTTCTTTCCTGAAATCTAGCTTGTTGAACTATAATTTCTTGAAGTGCAGAAAAATTCAGTACATGGTATAGTTTAGACACAAAATGTGGTCCAAAAGTCTCATGATTCAGAGGTAGGGCTTCGTTGGAAGTGGCAGATCACTGAAGGCATGTAGAGGGAAGTATTCTTGTCCCCAGCCACTCCTCTCCTTCTATTTCTTGGCCACCATGAGTTGAACAACTTTCCTCTACCAGAAACTATGCTATTTCTTTCCTGGAATCAGCCAGTCACAGATTTAAGCCACTGAAAAAATAATTTTCGTTTCCCTTAAATTGAAAGTTTGAAGTATTTAGTCAAAGTGGTAGCAAAATGACTAATAAAGTACCTAAATACCATTTCAACAAAAAATGAATTCAAACCCAAATACTAAAGACAGAAATTTCATCGATCATGACTTTCATGGGCCTAGAAACATCAGAACTGAGATGAGCATGGATAGTGTATTTGCCCAGCCTTTGACTACCAAGTGCTGGAGATCAATGTGTGCTGAGTACAGGAGGTACAGAGAATGTACAATGGCTCCACGGGTGTCTTTACACCCACTGCGTGATTTCCACAAGGTTGTAGTGATGCTTCTTAGAGCCATCAAGATTCTTCCTTTGTAAGGATATCTTACATATCCTATCAAACTATAATTGCCTGGTACGCAAGCTATTTTCTGGATCTTGCCAGAAAGTCAATCTCCACTCCTTAATACCTATCTACATGGTACTTTTGCAATAAAGACAACAATGGGCTGCTTCTCAGAAGCACCTCATCATAAAAGAACTCCACACTCCCTGGAATATTTTTAACCAGTCCCTCTGAAAGCAATACTATGGATATTAAAACAAAATCAAACATTTAAAATGATCAATTTAGAATGCACATTTTCTAAATATGCAACATTTTGGGTAAAAAAAAAAAGTCTACCTATGAAAGAAAATCTTACTGTGAAATTTAATACTTCAAATAGAAGGCTTAGGGAAATATTTATTTAAGAGAACATTTTATATACAAGTCTTCAGAAGTTTAGGATAATGATAAGCATTTTAAAATGTATTCGTTAAGATCTTTGAACAAAATTTTTGAGGGTTACAAATTGGAATTGTCTCATATCTTAAAATATTACAAGCCCATATATTTCAAACTTTTAGGTAATAAGACTATTTTATTCAGGTTAACCTATATTGATGAGATTTTATTTTAAATAAAAAACAGAACCAAAATTTGTATGATTGATTAAATATTAAATTTCACATACTTAGAAAAATTTATTATGACTTTTGAAATACATATTTATACGCACACATGAATATACATACTCATGTATGTACATATATACACATATATACACATGTATATAGAGTCAATACACATACACATGTATATAGAGACAAACATGTATGCACATATGCTGCTTATCTCATTCACTGAATGAACTAAAAAATAAATCAGGATTGCAGAATCTCTTGAAAAGCTGAATATAAATTTCAAAAATATATTTCTGCCCCTCCAAAACAACAACAAAAATAAAAAGATGAAAGCTTCAGCTTAAATAAACATATATTATAATGAACAATTTTTTTTCAAATTTGCCAAGCATCTCTAAAATATATTAAATATAAATTTAATCACCTTTAAAAAATACATACAGAGAATAACAAATACATAGTATAGATACAAAATCTCAGAATCCAGAACTCCATTTGAAGAGGAGGAAGAGATCGCAAATCTCATAGAACCTTTTATATGTCCTGATGTCTTCCGTTTGTGCACTGTATTGATGAGTGTACCGTGTGCTCATTGAGAAACCAGCCTTCAGTAATTGTCAGGGATCTTCATTCTGAGTGCAGACTCTACTGGAAATTAATTGCTTCAGTGCAATCTGAACCACATCATAAATGTCATGTAGAAGTTGAGGGGAGTGAGGAGGCAGTGACAGCTCAATCCACACTGTTTCATTTAAAGGTGGGTAAAACACACGGCGACAGAAGTGCTCTTCATCAATAATTTAGTCTGCAGTGTAAAGCCAAGCCGTGCCAAAGATGCCAGGGGAGCTGCTGCCTCCCTGGTTTTAATGACACCAGCAGGGAGGGGTTGAGGGGCCAGCTCAAATCAACATTCACTGCACATCTGGGCATGTCGGCAGATGAAGATATCAAGGACTGAGCTGACAGGACAAAGGGTTGAAAAAAGAAGTGTAACCTAGAAAACCTTTACTTTGAATTCTTTGTATAAATTCAAGGAAGATGACAGTTGCTAAGATCATCTTATATAATAAAGCTTCAATGATCTACATGCAGAATTTTAACCCTTTCCAGCACGTAATCAAAGGATGAAAGTTTTCTTTCTAACACTGACTTTACAACCCTAAAATATTCCCACCCATCCATCCCCACCACCATCATAAGACACCTTGAGTGAGGCTAACTCTGACAGAAAGTACTTGTTTTCGGCTCAGGAACCCTAATTATGGCTCCTCAGAAGAACCACTACAGTTGGAGGTCAGTCCCAGCTTCTCTGAACCTCAGGGAGTTTAATATCTTGGCGATTTCACCATGTGTTTGCTTGAAACTCAAAATCTAGTTTGGGCGCTCCCACTGCAATATAAAGCAAATAATGTCTAAATAGCACAACCATTTTTTCCTTGTTGTACTTTGTTTTTAAAATAAAAGGAAGAAATATACATGTTTTTAAATCCTAAAGAAGGATGTTTCTGAGATTCTAATCCAAAAGTTTGGATAAAATTTGAAAAACTGAATTATATGAATTATAGGAGCAGCAATTTTGTCCTGATCTTCAGAGGACACCATGCATTCCCAGCTCGTACTATTCTTGGAACTCCAGAAACCAAATTCAACTATGTCAGCCTATGTTTTGTGTATATAGAGGACGTTGTAGCCTCATAAAAGGCTGATTAGATTCTTACACTAAGGAGATTGAGTCCTCATTCACAGAGATGTATGCAGTTTCAATTTTTCCCCCAAAGGTTTTTATATCAAAATCTGAAGTTAGCAAAATTATTAATACTATTCAGAGTAAAAGGTTTAAAATAACTTGGCTATAGTAATAAAGAATAAAGGAAAATCAGTACATATAATTTATATAGAGAAAACCCTGGATGGTGTAAATTTCTGATTTTGTTATGATAATATATACTCTCTTTTAAGTTACTATCATACAGATGATTGCTATTGAAAATCCAGAGTGGGTAAGAAGAAAACAGCCATCTCAGTTTCATAGTGTAAACGGAAGGCATACAATTAGAAGCTAATTCAAAACCACCAGAAGTTTTAGGTCTGACCTGATTATCTTAAAGCCCAGGTATATAATATAATTTAAGGTACATTTTTAAATGCATTGTATGAGTCTATGCATATAGTGATGATTATAAGATTCAGGAACTGACACAAGAAATTTAAATCATTGCTATAGGCAGCATCATCTGAGCAGATTCCTCCTGTCTAAATAGCTGGTTCCTGGGAAAGGTTATAGATGTCATCATTAATTTGCCCAGTTTATCAATAAATTCAAATAGAGGACTGTAAAAATATCTCTAATTTGGACAGGTAAAACTCTATATAAAATTTAGATTTGGCAACTTGAGCCATCTCAGCTCAACCTAACTCTTGAGGTGGGCTTTCCTAATCAATAGATGATGCACATCCTTATGAAAGGTCTTGCCAGGAGAAAAAAAAAGGAACTTTGGTATCAAATTCTCATCCAAATCATGCAATGAAGAGGCTATATTATTTTTGGTCAATATTTTTCAAAGTACAAACTTTCTGAAATTAACTACAAAAACATCCTGTTTAAAGGCTGATGAAAGTCCTATATTTTTGTTAGACTTGTTTCACCATGTTTTTACTTATTCATTGTATTGACACGATTGAGGTGGGTAAATGTCCAAAATCCATTCTAAAAAATTAAAAATTTTAAACAAGTTTTATTTACCAAATGAGGGAGAAGATCATCCTACTAAAAAGTATAAAGTTGAACCACACAAGTTCTGATGGTATGGCTCAATGGTACAGGGCTTGTCAGGAACTTGCATGGACCAGAGTTCAATCACCACCATTGTAAAGAAATTTTCCAAATAGTAGAATCCCATAAAATCGCTAATAGTCAACCAACTATCTTTTACTTACAAAAATGTCGTTTCGTATGTGTTCGCCTAACAGTTCTTCGCATTAACAACCGACTTAAAAACTCTGATGGAGAATCTATTTATTTAAATCAACCACTTAGCACATTTAACTTTTTGAAGTCCTACTATTTTCCATCAATACTATCAACCTAGACAATGCAACTAGCAACACTTTGAATATTTCTTCTCAGGGATGAGTGGAAAGATATTAGGAAATGAGTTTAATGTTAGAATATTTGGAGTTCTATTTAGATGACAATTAATAGAAAATAGGCTAATAGTATCTTTGAAGTTATAACAGTCTAGAAAAACATTATCATGAAGCTAACTCATGTAGAAAACTGCTAAAACTGGTAGTGGCAAGACAGATCCAGAGAGAAGGTACTTCAGATGGGTTATATAAACCAAAAATAAAAATGGCAAGTATCATCAGTTTCAAATTAATGTCCATTTTACAAACCAAGCACACTCACTATGTGTCTAACTGAACTCCAGATAGAAACACATATGTATTATGATTACCACTAGAGTATTTTAACCTTAAATGAGACTGAAAGATAATCATTCTCAAGTATCAGGTACAAAGAATGGCTGCTTTGAAAAAGCTCATTAAGCCATATTATTCCTTTTAAATGCTACTAATATCAGAAGGTATTTGAGAATGTAGCTGTCAGTAGTGTTCTCTTGATTTGTGACTTTTTTTTCTCGGGGATTGAGGAACAAGAAATGTTTAAAGCACCTTTTAAGAAAGCTACTAATATCTTTCTGACTTCAATTACTCTATTATTATAAAATGAAAACATAGCATAACAAATTAGAATGAAGTGCATTCTATAGATAGTATGCTGTACAATTATACAGGTGCCGCCATTAAACCTAAGAGACATTGGTAGTCAGTAGCACACAGCCTAGGTGGCTGGCCATGGAGTATCCATTCAAAATTTTGCAAATCAGGCAGAATATTAAGACTTTTTCAAAGATAGATAAAGAATCTCAAAGGCACATATTTCCAAAACAGAATTCATATTTAAAGAAGTCAAATCATTGTAATAGCTTTTTTTTTTTTTTTTTGTCTTTTTGAGACAGGGTCTCGCTATGCAGTTCTGGCTGGCCTTGAGCTCACTTTTGTAGCCCAGGCTGGTCTCGAACTCGCACTGATCCTCCTGCCTCAGCCTCCCGAGTGCTGGGATTACAGGCGTGCGCCACCATGCCCGGCCCTTGTAATAGCAATTTTAGATCCTATGCAGGTCCCCCATGTAAATGTTTCCCAAGATACATAACTGTATGGTGACAACAGATATTTGTTTGAATCTTTTATTTACAATATGAAAAACTTATCAAAATGTAATAATAGCATGGAATTTTGAAAGAAAAATTTCCAGATATGTTTAGCCAATGAGTTGAAAGCTCCAAGGCAATGGCTACTGAGACAAAAAAAAAAAAAAAAAAGGATGAAGTGAACAACCTCACCCTATGAAGACAATGTCTTTCTTCATTTAAGCTTTACTTCCATGTAGCATTACAAAACTCTCCCACTAGGAACTTGCGTACCAAGCTTATAAAGGATAAGTAACTGCTCTGATCCCACCAGGCGCCCGTGCAACAAGCAAGCAAATTCAACTGCCATAAAGTTAAATATTTCCCACATAAAAGAACTGTTGTTTGCTACCCTCTTCTATCCCCATAGTGTGGAAGAACAGTAAGTATTCATAATTATAAGAGTTGGGGTAGGGAACTTTTACTTAAGGAGTGTAATTTAAAGGTGGTAAACATTTAAAGTCTTAGTTACCTTGACCAGTTTGTAAGACCTGAACTTGGGGAGAAAACAAGGAACCCTGGAGATCTGCAGAAATGTCAAAGAAGGGCATTATATAGGTAAGGGGCGGAAGGCCTTTCAGAAAAGCCAGGGAAGTAATATTTCAGAAAGTCTTTTGCAAATTCACTTGGGCTTGCACAATATGTTTCTTGAAGGAGTTTGAAGCCCAATATATAAAAAGCTGACTATTTATATATTTGATTCCTTAAAAGCAATTAGGAGTACAAAGCAGATGGTCCAGCATTGTAGATTTCCCTTTTCATATTGCTTAAACACTAGAGATCAATAAGTCTAATATAAACAGATGATTTCCATAGCAGGGTTTATAATTAGCTGGCACTGAATGTGTCCAAACTCTAAAATAATTAGCAGAAGCATGTGGCACACCATTAAAACCTTGTGGCTTGTCTGCATTTACATTTATAATTATTAAAGTTAATTATGATGCTTGTGGTGTGGTTCCAAGCTCTGTTACAACTTAGATTAAATCTTTTTTTAAATCCCACAACTTCCTTCCTAACCTTTCTGGAGTCCCTGGAAAACAGTGAAATGAAACCAAATTAGGATACATGGCTGCAACTTTTTGCTCCAAAGAATAAAATTGACTTTATCATAAAACATAGGTTCTTCATAGAGAGTTAGCATCTTTTTCAATTGGTAACAACATTATGACCTTGAATTTCGATATATTCGCAATGATTTAAATAAGCAGGAATAACAATGCATACAAGTTTTTGGAGTGAAAATTATCATTTTGAGACTAAATGGATGTTAACCTACTGAAAAGTAGCTTTCTCAACTTGTCATATAGTTATAGAGGGCTTAAAATAATATACTTACATAATGTTCTTTATTTGAGGTCTAAAAATATTCTATATCATTTTACAGTGTTGTTAACATTTCACAAGATGGGTAGCGAGCAGTTCATCTTTATTTTTAAAGTTAATATCCTCTACAGAGTATTTAGTAAGGCCCTTCCCTATTTTAGGAGGCATGAAGACAATAAGAAGGATAAGACAGACCCTGCCTCCCTGGCCAGAACAATGAGAGCCTTTGCCCCACCAAAAGTCACACTAACCACAAGAGCAACTTTCTATAAAATTTGCATTAAGGCATAAGGTAACATGTTTGTCCTTCTTGTTGTCAAATGACATCTATCGTCACTGCTACAATTGGCCAGCATTCTTAAAGTAAATCTCACCAAATCTGGTGGTTTTCCCTGTCTAGTTAAGAATATGAACATTTGTACTCTGTATCTTATCTAATGCACCAGGCCAAATTTAAAGACATAACTCATAATATATTTATAAGTTATCATAGTAGAAAAAAGAAACATCAAAGACTATTTTCCACATCTGTTTGCTACTCATATATTATCTGTGTTCATAAAAGTAAAAAATGTGTTTTCTTTAACAAATAACCTATTGATTTTACATAGTTTAAAGTAGTTAATCTTTGTTGTGACTTCTCTTGGCTAGAATTTTACATACAAAATCATTCTTCAGTTATTTTTATAAAGAACTTTAATCATATTTTTCATGTTCTCAAAACAATAAGACACTTCTATAAAATATCTAACTTACAGCTTCATTTTTTCCATAGCAGAGATTTTCACATGGAAATGACCACATTTTTCATCATGAAGGAAAATCTTTTGTCCCATCACTTCTCCTGATGCATCTAGAGGTTAAAAAAATTAAAATATATTTTATTGAAGCTATTAATATTAGAATGAAATGCATTTATGTTAATTTCATTACTAATGAAATATACAGAAACATAAAGACATTGTCATTTTAATGTATGAAAATGCCAGATTAAAAAAGGAAATAATGCAATATCAGCTGAGTGATTTGTACATTACTTATTTTAATAAAACTATGGGGGGCTGGGCAGGATGGCTCAATGGTCTAAAGTGCCTGCTTAGGAAAGCTTGGGCGGCTGCAGGGACCGCGGTTTGATCCCCGGCACCACATGCCAGCCATAAAAATAAATAAACAAACAAACAAAAGTTCTGAAACAAGAAAAAATATTCTTAAAAAAATAAAACTATTAAATAAATATGTCTAATAAAACCATGTGGTCATTATTGGCTGACAGGAACAGAAGATGAAAAAAAGGTAGAATATGACATATCAAGATGAGAACAGTCTCAATGTTGGTAAGGTGGGGAAATAAAACACAGGAAAAGGTGTACATAGAAAAGGTCAAGAAGAAGGTAAACATGATAGCCAGGCCTGGTGATATACCTTGTAATCCCAGGACTCTGGCAGGCTGAGGCAGGAGTAACACAAATCCAATCCCATCTGGATAATTTACAGAATTAGTGAAACAATCATAAAGTATAAAACACGAAGGGCTGGGGAGGTAGTTCAGAGTAAGGCCTCAAGGTTCAATTTCCAGTAACTCCTCCCTTCAAAAAGATTATGCAATCTACATATTTTGAACCTTCTGCTACTAAAAAGGGTGACTCACATTATACCTATACAGATTCACATCTGAATTGTCCTTCAACACTCAGGAACTTTCTTCAAGAGGAAGTCTTATTTATACAGTGGCCTAGTATCACTACAATAAAATTAATGGACTTAAATACTACTATTTTCATTATCATCTGATATATATATATATATATATATATATATATATATATATACTGTGTGTGTGGCATATGTGTGTGACATATCTGGATATCCCACACTTCTTTTCATAATTTTCTCAAGAGTGCTTACATCAATAGTTTGTCATATATTTTCCCCTCCCCCCAAAAAATCCACAGATTGGCACTTCTTAACTGAGCTAACCTAAAGAGAAAAATGAAAACAATATAATTGAAGCAGGCATTCTTCACATGAGGCTACTTATAAGAAACTATGTGACATTAACCATTTGTATTCCCTACAAATATCCATGTCATTATCCATTCAGTTTAATTATAGAAACATGAATTGTGTCATTCTTCAACAGCATTATCCATATTTCACACTTTCAGGGTATAATATGCGTTGAGGGCAGCTTATTAAAAGCTGAAGCTACTAATACTAACCTTCAGTAACTCCAAGCCCAGGTGAAGAAATGCTCAATGTCACAAGCAAAAGGCAGTGCTTTGTCTATGAGGAACGCACAGTGCAGTGATCCAAGAAACTCTCACTAAAAGAATGGAAGTTGAAATCCATTTTTATAGAAGGACAGCACATCCAAAAACCTGGTATTTGAGATACTGAGGTGATATTTTCCAGGTTGAAAGCAAAGGCACGTGTTAAGGCATAGAATATTTTCAGAGAACAGAGAAATAGGTAGACATCGTATGACCTGGATAGAGAACTCGCGGGATTGAATTTCAATCATCAAGCAAGAGAGAACTTTGGGAGATATTTTAGACAAGGATGGCAGAGTTCTTTGTCTTCAGCATTACATGACCCCTCCCTAATCCTCACAACTATGGCCTTATTTGGCCCAGGTCACTGTATCCTTGGTCTGTAGAAAATAAAATCAAGATCTCATGCATACTTCCCCTAGCCTAACTGTTATCATTTCTCAAATCCCAAATGAAAAAAAAAATCTATATTTATCTCTCAGAAGCCCCACATCCTCCCAGACTGTTTAAGTCTACTCCATGTCCGTCACATACTTTCTGGCCTGCACTTCAGTTTCCTCTGTCTCAGGCCAGACCAGGAGTTGTCTGGAATGTGACAAGGTAGGATGAGCCTGCCAGCTCTGTTCTGTTAGCAAATTTATTTTCTTCTCTTAGACGGATGATAGAAATGTCATGGCATGATACTTCAGAAGGCCCAGGAGCTCCCACCTACAGCTGTGGGGCTTGTGTGGAACCTGAAGCCAAGAATGCCATAAGGAGCACAGACAGCCGCTCTACCATCACTGCTTCTCCTGCATTGCTCATCCTCCTGCTCAATGATGCAATGGGACCCCCTCAGGGATTCTGAGTCTGATCATGTCTTTCTTGCTATTTTTTTTCTTCCATCTTCCCTTCACTAAAGCAGCCCAAACTGCTGAATTTTTCATGAAGCAGATAATATCACTGTACACAGATAATGGCATTCAAATACATCCATCTGCTTGTTAGCTCTGACTACATTGATTGCAATTCTACTGAAGCAATATTTACCAAAAAATCATTTTTCTCTGCTTTTGTAGTATTAAAAATGCATATTTTCAGAAGAGAACTATAGAGAGGCATATATATATATATATATATATATATGTGTGTGTGTGTGTGTGTGTGTGTGTGCCAAGAAGGAAAAATGAACTGAGAAATTAAGCAGCAGTCCCTGGGGTTCATCCAAGCACAACAGTTTACTTTTTCTCAAAGATGGATTTGAAATCCAGATGAGTTTTATGACTTTATGATTTTCTTCTTCCATCAACTGAAGAACAGAGGGCAGAAAACTGAGTTTTATTGGTATGATAGACAGGAGCCAGGTGGTTCCCTGGGAAGATGGAAAACATACAGTTTCACTGCTCATGATATCGAGGGTGTCCGTCCATGCCAAGATAGGGCTGGATGAGCACATCAGACCCCTTCATCCAAGCTTTTCTCTGTCCCCATGGGTGTTGGTGTGATAGGAAAGGTAAAAAGAAAAACCAGAACAGTGGAGAGAAAAGGAGAGTGCAAAGGAAACATGGTCACTGGATCTAGCTTCTTACAACCTAGAATTTTGTCTGTAAGTTTAGGATGGACAATGATCAATGTAATTCAAACAAGGCGAATTTACCTTTTTTTCATGGCCCATCTCAAAGGCAAAGTTCTTTCTGCCTACAAGCCGTAGCATGAAATGTTACTCACGAGCATCCAAACACTATCTAACCAGCTTTGTTAGCAATAAATGATACACTTAATTATTCACTTCACCATTTTAGTCTCTGTTCTTATATTCAGAAGTCAAATAGAAAAATTAATTCAGTATGTTGGTATATGTGTAACCATTATGTCATAAAATGTTGTTTTCTACATACTTTTTCTTTGTCCTATTCAACCACAGTCATGTCATATTAACTGGTTTGGATTCCTATTTGAATAATTGCTGAGACATATTCTAACTGGCATGAGATTTTTAATTGAATGTTCAATTAATTCAATTACCCCTAGCTTCCCTAAATTCTAGATAATTACCCCTAGTATCCTTAATTTCTAGATAAATATTTTCTCATCCACCATATAAGTGACAAAAAGTTTACTTCACTCCATATCATTCTCAGTTCTTTAAAGCTTGGCATTTCATCTGAAAATTTTCTAATGAAAAAATTTCTACTATTCTTTAGTACTTAGACTTGGAGATAGAAGCCTACTTTGGACATTCAGGAAATATTTTAAAAATTCAAACTTTTCCATTATGAAAATGTAACTTTAGTGAAAAATGTAGTTAGTATTGCTACAATTAACATAGGCCCCAGTCTCATCTTTTGAAGGATATGCAGATTGAGTAAATACGTGCAGTGATAGGTGTTCTGAGTATATTTTATGCAGTACTATTTTCAAAGGCCAGGGGGTAAATCTGGGATAATACAATCTTTGTGCTTTTGATCATATCTAGAACGTTGTGTGAACTAATGGAACAGTTGAGAATAAAATTAGAACAGAGAGATCTTATTATTTAGTGATAGGTATTGTTGAATCGTAAGCGACAACTTGTGCTCTAATAATGAATTCCTTTTCTCCTTAAAATGTTTTATCATTTGTACACCAGAGAGTTACAAGAGTGTTTAAGCAAAGACAGAGGAGCTGGGGAAAGAATCAAGATACAGGGGCCAGCAAAATAGTTTAGCAGGCTGAAGTGCCTGCTTAGACAAGCTTAGGCCACTTCAGGGACCATGGTTCAGTCCTTGGCTCCACATGCTGCACCAGCACTATCCCCAGGTAGTGATGAATGCCTCTAATCCCAGGACTGGAGAGGCTGAAAACAAGAGGATCACCATGAGTTGAGTCCAAGCTATACAGTGAGAACCTGTATCAAACAAATACATTTTTTTTAAAAAGCATCAAGATACAGGTACAAATTCCCTGCCATGAACATGATCATTATGTACATTGAAAGTGTACAATAAAATAAATTTTTAAAAACCAGTGATATACAGATCATTTCCAATATTTAATATTATTGATGCCAATAAAAGACACTTTATAGTCTTCCCTATTTTTAAAATAGGATGCAAGTACATTTTGACCTGTGTCAAAAAAATGACCTATGTCTTTTTTACTTTATTGTACTTTTTTGGTGGGGGGATCAGCCTACCCTGAGAGAGGGGCTGGCAGAGCATGTGGTGCCTGGGATCAAACCAAGGTTCCCTGAGCCTGCCTAAGCTTGTCTAAGCAGGCACTTTAGACAGCTGAGCTACCTCACCGGCCCTCCACTTTTTTCTACTAAAGTCTGTTGTAGCAAACAGTATTAACATTTCTAGTATCTAGTCTATCATTTTCCATTAGCCATTGTATGATAGAAAGTATTTATCTAGCATTTTCATTCTTACTGATATAATAAATATTATACATTTCTCTCAGGGATAGAGAAATAAATGTTTGATCTCCAGTGCAGATCTATGACATTCCACAACTCCTCCTGCATTTCTTCCTACTTAGATAACAAGCTAATTATATCTCCTAATTCTTCATTTTAGCACTAATATCTAGGTCAGTCTATTTCTTTTCTTTCTTTTTTTATTATTTATGTATTTGGTACAGGGTCTCACTCTGCGGCTCAGACTTATGGCGATCCTCCAGTTTTTAGCCTCTCTTGTGCTGGGATTACAGGTGTGTGTCACCTCACCCAGACTCATTCACCTGCTTAGCATACCCTGGGGGGGAGGGGACTTGGTGGAGCCAGTGCCGCATGCAGGACCAGGGGTGGAACCCTGGTCCCTATTCTTGCCAAAGCAGTTGCTTTGTC